>CAAKHG010011450.1:5330-16076 GCA_901007715.1 Dactylopterus volitans | reverse complement strand
CTAGCCCTTCTCTCCTCAACCTATATTCCCCCTCAATGAAGAATCCCTAAAAGGATGTGGTCAGAATACAGTACACACACACACACACACACACACACACACACACACACACACACAAATACAGTATAATGGGGTTGAAGACTGGACCCAAACCGCCCGTCTGCAGCTGTACTGACGATGACTTGATGCAAACGAGCGCATCTGTCGGGGACTATTTTCAGGGTCGCACACGCGCACGTTTGGTTCCTAAAGCCCCGCTTCCACCAATCACTTCGCTCCAGTTCACATTTTTGGGCGTTTCCACTGGCAAAAGTTACCAAAGAACCCGCACTATACCATTCTCACTTTGGTACCGCAACCGTTGGGGAGACCTAGCACGCTAAAGGGCGGAGCTTGACACGCTGCAGTCGCTGATGGGTCTCACGGATCGAGACGCGACGGTGGCAATCAAACACAAACGCGCCACGTTGAAATATATCATCCATTCCACGAGTGGAGATTCCAGACATTTGGTTTTTTTTCTGTGGAAAATGGCGGCGTGTAATACAGAGGGAGGGTGGAGCTATAGCGGGAGCTGGACGGAGCGGCGAAGAACCAGAAGGTTCTCCTCCTTCCAGCTAACACCTGAGCAATGGAGCAGAAGCTGAAAGCTCCACATTGGTTATGGTGGTGTCAAAGACCAGAACAGCCGGAGTGTGTGGGCAGGAAGACCCGGGGGAGGTTCAGCATGATGACCATCGGGAATAACCCCCACGCTAACTAGATCCAGGGTTTAACGTTCTAAAGCCGAGGGTACCAGACCAAACCGATGGTGGAAATGGGGCTGTCGTGAGTGTGTGGGACGGAGTCATGATGACGCACACCGTGGGCGTCTTGAAGGCACCCATGGATGCTCTCGTGGTGTGTGGTCGTTTTTTGCGCCCTGGCACGTCGGCCTCGTCTTCCCGCGCTGGGCTCATCCGCGCGGGGATCCGCCCACCCACGGGCTGCCGGCAGTTATCGATTGACCTCTTATCCGTCAGCTCCGAGCGCTTTAAGCACACACGGGCGGAGTGGCATTTAAGCGCGCTCCTGCGACGGCGCTCCTCATAATGTATGCCAGCTCCCTCTGCAGCGTCCTCGCTCATTAATTAGCCGGCTGCACTTTTATCTCCAATTGCTTCTGTTACTGAACAAAACATGTTTGTTCTTTCGCCCTGTGATGTTTAATTGCCGCGCCGCTGCCGAAGAGACACGACGCCTCTGCAGCAGCCGGGAATGATGGTGTTTTACATTCCCAGGACGTCGGCGTCAAACCTCAGCGAGAGCGGGAAGCATTCCTGAAATCGCTGGCGTTACGGGCGTTGGCTTATATCTCTGCTGCTCGGCAGATAGCAGGAGCGGCGGCGCTCCCACAGCTGCTGCAGTTGTCCACAGAGAACCAACTGCCGTGCGCTTAATTCGCAGCTGTGAAGCCTCCATCCATGGTTCTCCACAGCAGAACCCAGAAAAATAGAGCCTGGTGAACTCTTTCTGAACATGAAAATTTGATTGATATAAAGCTGCCGTATTTGCAGTAGAACAAGAGCGGATGAGTCCATGCAGGCTCATTAGCATCCTCACATTCTTACCATCTAACAGCATGGAAACACGCCGCCGCCGCCGCCGCCGTCTTTGCCTCAGTCGCAGAACGATTACAGCATAGAACCCTTGAGTGGCTCCGTGTTCTGTTCTGCTTGAGCTGCACGAAACCTTAAGATCTGAAGGAAAAGGTTCCCGTCGAGATCAGTCATCTAGTGATGGCGCCTCGTGCTCCTCCGGGGAGAGCAATAGAGGAACCAATAAAACCAGACAGAAATACATTTTTCATTCACCAACTGCTTCCAATCACCTCTGTTTTGTGGGGCTTTTTTTAGTTGTTCCCATCAGTGGAACACCGCCTGCACAGATGCTGCATGTCTGCTGGGATCACGCCCATCCCAGCAGACATGCAGCATGGCTTCAGTAGAGGTCCGCGACATTGAAGGCACCACGGAAACACTGAGTTGGACTCCAGGAGGGGATCCACCGGAGACACAGACGTACTCTGCTGGAGTTGTTGGAGCTCCAGAAAGTGTCAAGCACAAACCTTTTAACCAATTAATCCCAGATTACCAGTAGCTGGTGCAGCCGGCGAGAGAGCGGCGGGTCGCTCGCTGGCTGCAGGTGCTGGGCCGCCGCGACGGAGTTGAACTTTTGCAAATTTGCGTCCAGAGTCCAGAGTGTCCTGCGCCAGCGTTGCAGAATAATCCCAATAATCCCAATAATCCTACAGTGGAGCTAAATGCCACTTTTGTAAAAGCTGAGAAGCAGTTCCACACTTTTAGAATGAGATAGATGACGCTACTGTCGTTATGGCGCTGTGGACTTTTTTCATGAAAGCATAATCCATTATTTCATTATTATTCATTAATCATTTAATTATTCTGACTATGACAGCATTCAGAGTTTGATACAGCTCAGGGAGACGGCGCACTCCGTCGAAATGTTCCTAATTAGCCCTCATTTTGAATTTAGCATTTTCCAGTTCATATCCTGTGTATCCCCTCACGCCCGTTTGAGGAACGTGTTTGCATCTGTTTGTGAGACGCGACCTCGTGACTGGCCGACGTTTGGCTAACGTTCAGCCAACGTTCGGCCAACATTCGGCTAACGGTTGGCCAACATTTGGCTAACGTTTGGCCAACATTCGGCTAACGTCCAGCCACCATTCGGCCAACGTTCAGCTAATATTCGGGCAGCGTGGAGCTAACGTTCGGCTAATGTACACCCGCCATTAGGCTAATGTTCGGCTAACGTTTGGCCAACGTGGAGCTAACGTTCGTTTAATGTCCGGCCACCGTTCGGCTAACATCTGGCCAGCATTCAGCTAATGTTTGGCTAACATTCGGCCAATGTTCGGCTCGGTGAGTCATTAATGAACTGGTGACAACGATGCTACGAACCCAAGAAACGTGACTGCGGATTGAGGGAAGCAAAGTTCTCCTGCACGTAAACAGGAAAATCGTTGGAATATTCCTCGTAGCTTAAACAACTAGTGTCTTTATCATAATAAGGGCGCAAAAAGCCAGAATATTGTGTGCATGTAAGTTGAGTGTGTCGGTCTGCTCACGGAGCGAGGATCCATGACTCATGCTGTGTGCATGCTGATGAAAATGAAAGGATATGCTGGAAGCAAACCTATAACCTTAAACTGCACACTTAAAAACTGTTGATTATGCTTGTGTTTATTATGTTTGATGTTGCTTGTGTAAATAAGTTCTCCTCAGGCTCATTTAACAGTGAGCGAGTATGGTGGAATTACGTTATTAAGTTGCTGAAGTTAACATTGAAGTACTTTCATACACTCGTGTCACATCGGGTCCAGAAAACTGACTGTGGTCTGTCCCCACGCAGGCTGGAGTGGGTGGAGATCATCGAGCCGCGCACCCGCGAGCGCATGTACGCCAACCTGCTGACGGGCGAGTGCGTGTGGGACCCCCCGCAGGGCGTCCGCATCAAGCGCACCGGCGACAACCAGTGGTGGGAGCTGTTTGACCCCAACACCTCGCGCTTCTACTACTACAACGCCTCCACCCAGCGCACCGTGTGGCACCGCCCCCAGGGCTGCGACATCATCCCGCTGGCCAAGCTGCAGACGCTGAAGCAGCACACGGACGTCACCAACCCCCGGCCTGCAGGCGGAGGTGGAAGCGGCGGCAGCGGCGGCGGGAGGGCGTCGGCCGACAACAGCCCGGGACGAAACAGCGGGGTCAGCCGAGAGGGGAGCACCTCGTCCTCGCTGGACCAGGAGCTGTCTGAGAAGCAGGGAATCAAAGAGGACGCAGACAGGTAAACGTGCTGAGTCACCGCGAGGCCGCCAGGCGTGAGTCACGGCCGGAGCTCTGATTGGAGAAGGCAGAGGGGAAGTAGAGTCACGGCGTCGCTCTCAGATGTCTCTGGTGGTTCTCTCTGATGATGTTACATAGAACCCGTGTTCTCTGCAGTGTTCCTGTGGGAGCTTGGCTGATGTTACAGATTTAAGAGGGAGATATGAGTTTTTTAATATGGATCTTGGACTGATATCACAATGCAAAAGGGCTTCTTTTTTTAAGTTAAAAACACATAACGAATATTTGATATTTATTTAAGAATATAGTCATCTTCAACATGTTTAATTTTAACATGAAAAAGACAAATAAAAATCATTACTCAGTTTAATATCAGTCAATCTCTGACTATTTGAATGAAAAATAGATTTAAGAAATAAAATAATTGCTGTAACATCAGTGTAGCATTTGCACTGTTTTCTGGATTATATGTTCTTCAAAAAAAAAAAAAAAGTTTTCATGTCAGCAATAATGATTTGTCAATTTAAAGGCAAAAAACTTGTCCAATATCTGACAATTTAAATGTAAAATAGATAAAAAGAATAATGAAATCGTTATTGTAACATCAACGTGCTTTTTTGCGCTGTTTTCTGGATTATGTGTTCTTTAAAAAAAAAAAAAACCCGTTGTGGTACCAGCAGTAATGATTGGTCCATTTAAGGGCAAACGCGTCCAGCCGATAAGTCGGTCGCGCTCCACTTCCTGTGCTGCCGGCCAGTCAGGTCAAACACGGACCGCCGTCCCTCCTCCTGTCGCTTCCTCTCCACCTCTTCATCATCCCCTCGCTGGCTTCCTGCCGTCGATCAACTTCCTCTCCGGTCTCACCTTCCTCTCGACGCAACCCTCCCATCCCTGCACCCCCCCACACCCCCACCCTCCGGTCTCACCCCTCAGCACCCCCATCATCACGCTGTCTGACCACTGCTGGTTCGCTGTAATCTGCTGCAGTCGGCGGTGATTGGTGGATGTGCCCGGCCGGGGCCACGCTGTCCTGCAAATGCCTCCTCCGCCTCAGCGATAGGACGCCACACACACACACACACACACACACACACACACACACACACACACACAGCGTGTGCTCGCGTCCTCGCTGCGCTAAGCAGTTGCTCACATTGTGTACAGTCAGAGGAACAACAAATCACCGCTTTTACAGACAATTACAGGCTCCGCGCAGCCCAAGCAGGGCGGCACGCGATGCTGAGGGAGTCCAGACGCTGCCGCCTCCATGCCGCAATATCAGAGTGTCGCATGAAATTACACTGCGAGGATCTTCAATGTCATGGGTCACCAGAGACCCTCCGACTCCTCGCGGCCAGCCCACAAAATGCTCGTCCATCTGGAACCAAAGAAAGGCCAGAGACACACGGGTAAATGAATTATGGAATAATTTCTCCACTTACATAAAACCCTCGCTTCTAAAGTCTAAAACTGGGTCATAAATCAATTGTACCAGCTCATTGGCCTTAAACTCATCCATTTGTTTGTTTTTTTGTAGCTTTACACATCTGCGTCATTCATGCACGCAGCTCAGACACAATGAAGGCGGCTGAGAGTTTGGCGCCGGCGCCGGCGCCGGCGTGGCCTGGAGGGTGGTTTGGTTCTGCGGCGTTTGACCTCCGGCTCACCGCCGTCTGCGTTACACTTTGTGGAAACTTGAAGCAGCAGCAGCGAAGTTATTCCAGCCTCTCACACGCAGCCGAGTCAGGCGAGCGGGCGGCGCTGAACGCCGGCCAAGATGGCAGCAGCGGCCCTGCTAGCTGCTAGCGTTAGCCCCCGACAGAGGCGTCGATGTCGCGGAACGTGATAAACACCTCGCCGCTGGGGTGTCACACATGCACCATGTCTGTGATAGCTGGGATCATGAAGTTAATGAAGATAACATCACCAGATTAAGACGATATCATGACACACTGCTGTCATACCACCTTTCACAATAAAAGCCTAAGAACTGAAGTATGAAACAGTTTAGTAGTCGGCCCCATTTTTAAATGATTTTGTCATAGGCAAAAAAAAAAAAAAAAGCTTGAATCAAGTGTGGAAAATAAAATGTCCATATCAGGCACCCGTAGTTCTGGGTTTACCTGCGACTGACATGTGATTACTCATAATTATTGTTGGCCAAGAAATCACTGACATCCAACTGAACAATCATATGCAGGGAGGAGCTCACAGGAGGCTCCTGGGCCACACTGGAAGGTGGCCAATCAGGTGCTCCGGCCACACTGGAAGGTGGCCAATCAGGTGCTCCGGCCACACTGGAAGGTGGCCAATCAGGTGCTCCGGCCACACTTGTCCAGACCACCTTGATGCTCCATTAGCTGTAAAATGAATTTATATTACATAGAAAACACAGTTGTTGGTTGGTTCAACAGCAACAAAAGACCACATCTTATTATTTGTTCTGTTCTGCACGTGTGCAGACTAGAAGTCCCCAGAATGCCTTGTAAATGAGCAGTGGCGCCGTCAAGATGGCTGCACAAGTGAGCAAAGAAGAATGCAAGTGCTTCCTCCACCGCGGCCGTCACGCCTCAGCGTCACAAACCTCGCTGAGGTCTGTCCCGGTTCGTAGGGGGAAGATTTCAGACCACGACATGCCAGGGGCAGCGTTCCGGAGGGAGGGGCGGGGCCGAGGGCTGAACCGCGATTGGTTCTTAGCGGCAGCAGGGCCGTAGGTGTGTTTTAATGCTGGAGCTGAGCGTCGGCGTTCGGCGTCTCCGGGGAGCGTCGTCAGGATCGTCTCTGACAGACGGCGACAGCTGAGTTCTGGGCGGATCCGCCTCCCTGCACGCCTCACGGATTCTATCAGGGGAGGGGGGGGCTCGGGAGAGGAGAGTCACCCGTCCGTCGAGATCTGAGCGCGAGCGCCGCGGGAGCGAGCGACCCGCTGCGGGGCGTCTCTGAGCGTTCAAGTGTTGCATGACGCAGCCGCCGCCGTCGCTTGAAGATCACAACTGTGAAGCGCTTTACCATCGGCTGCTCAGCTTCTGCTGCGCGTTTCTGTAGCCAAGAAGCAGAAGTGTGACGTGCACCTCGCCTGATTCACGTCGCATTTGAAGGGCAAATGCAAGTCTGGCGTGAAATATTCACACATGGACCAAATACAAACACCATATATGGAAGCGACACCGTGACATCACCGCGTGGGCCGCCGGCTGAGCTGCAGCCCGAGAGGTGAAGACGGTGGGCGAAGGGGAGAAGCGACCAATCGTCGGCTTGATTAACGGCGGCGCTCTCCTCCTCCCTCCTTCACCCTCCCTCCGTCTTTCAGTCTGTGCTTGCGGCGCTCAGCCGAGCAGGCGAGTCGGTGACGTCACGGTCGCAAGATGGCGCCGCGGCTTCCCTCAACTCGCGTACTCGCTTGTCGAGCAGCGATGCGGCCGGATGACTCTGGAAGTGTTCGTGTCCACTTGAGGACAGGATGCATTGTGGGTTCGGAGCCCCCGGCGCCACATTCAGGCTTCGCTGTCTGGTGTCGTAAGGCCGTCAGAGCGGCGCTGAGACTGCGCCAGCGAGCGGCAGCGCCCGTGGATGGACAGCAGCGCCGTGGCGGCGGGCGAGTCACGCCGCTTCGCCGCCACGGCGCTGCTGCTGTCAGTGTTTATGTAATACGTTTTGTCCTGAGGTTTATTAAAACGTCTCGGCGCAGACCTCCATCCTTTAGTTCCACTCAGGCGCCGTGGAGCTGGAGCTTCGGAGCAGACACCTCCAGACATGTGGAGCAGCTGCTTCCCCCTCACCACATATATATATATATATATATATATATATATATATATATATATATATATATATATATATATATATATATATATATATATATATATATATATATATATATATATATATATATATATATATATATATATATATATATATACATACATACATACATACATACATACATACACACACACACACACACACACACACACACACACACACACACACACACACAGAGGAAGCAATGTGAGATATGATGAGGGTCCAGGTCCAGACTATACATATATACATACATACATACATACATACATACATACATACATACATACATACATACATACATACATACATACATACATACATACATACATACATACATACACACACACACACACACAGAGGAAGCAATGTGAGATATGATGAGGGTCCAGGTCCAGACTGCACTTGGCACTCTCCCTGGGTCTTTTATTGTGAAAGGGAATGTTTTATGGCCGCCTCAAGGAGCCGGCCTCGTAGCTACTTCTGTAGACGAGTCTTTGATCGTGTGTGTGTGTGTGTGTGTGTGTGTGTGTGTGTGTGTGTGTGTGGTGGTGGTGGGGGGGGGGACTTGCCTTGTGGCACAGCTGCAGACTTTTCAGCCCAGATGGCTTGGAGATCTGCTCTCACCCAGTCTTTATTGGATGTGGTTATATGTGAAGGGCCTCTCTGTCTCTCTCTCTGTCTCTCTCTCCGTCTCTCTCTCTGTCTCTCTCTCTCTCTGTCTCTCTCTCTCTATCTCAATCGCACACACACACACACACACACACACACACACTCAGTGGTGGCAACTAGCCAGTGATACACACAAATTCATTTCATTTTCTCGCAGCACGTTTGCAGACCCTGTAACTGGTGCTGACGTGCCCGTGACGCCGGTGGTATGGAGTATATATATATATATATATATATATATATATATATATATATATATATGAACTGTATGTACATGCAGACCTTTATTATTGCGGTTTCATTGCATGTCGTCATGTGGGGGAGCCGCTTGGGTGGAGCTCCACAGAGGCGGTTCGAGCCGCTATGAGCACCCACCTGCCCCAGTAACGCTCAGTGGGAGGAGCTGGTTTCTGCAGCGCCGTGGTTTCACCCCCTCGCCATGACTCTGCGCTTTTTTAGTTTGGACTCTCATCGCTCCTCGTAGTTTACATGTATGACCAAGTCACACACGTCCACCAGCAGAAGCACAGCAAACAAACAAAACCCATGAAAATACCACATGGACCTGGACTCTTCCATAACAAGCACCTTAACTTCAAACTCCCCAGCATGGATCTATGGAACTGCGCCGTCGTTAAAGGGGAAGTTCAGCCTGAAATGAAAGTTGGCTCATCATGGCTTCACGGCCGTGGCGGTTGGGAGCCTCCGTACGCGTGGAAGCACACGTCGGACATCACGGACGTCACGGACGTCACGGACGTCACGGACGTCACGGACGTGGCTGCGACGCCATTAAACTCCTGCTAGCCAATCAGCATCGTGCTGAGTAGATAAGGAGTCACTTGTTGAACTGTCCCTCTAACATCAACAATAATAAACAGTGTTAGCTTTCTCAGTGACGACTAATTAAAATCGTTACTGTTTCCATGGCGATTTGGTCATACATGTAAACCACCTACTTCCATGTAACTAAACTCACTGAAGCCGTTTTCATCCGAGTCATCCGACCAGGCTCTCTCAGCCACGGAGGAGGGAGGGGAGGGGGCGGGGCAACCACATAAGTGATGCTGATTGGCTGAAGTAGAGGAACATTTCATGGCAAGCCAACCGGAGGCAGACACACACACACACACACACACGCACGCACGCGCGCGCGCAGCAACAGCGAGCCCAGATGATCCAAAGGTGACGTTTCTAAACAGGAAGTTCAGACATTAATTTTCCCTCTTTGAGATAAAAGTCAAGAATGTAAAGGTGAAACATGATGATGAGGAACAAAGAGTTTCTGCACCTCCGCTCGTCTCACGCTGGCCCACAGCTACGTTACTATAGTGCAGATTAGTACACGATGTTTCCTCTTAACAGTTTATTCTATTAAGTGTTGATTTCATAATTAAAAATATTTTCCATTGGGTTTTATTATAAATAAATGAACATCCAGTTGAATTCAAAGTCGCAGGAAAGGGGAGGGGCGGGACTTTCACTGGTAACTAGTTGCTTTTGTCATGCTGTAACTAAGTTACTCCTTCAGTTACTGTAGCAGGAGAAGTAACTATAAGTAGTTCCTTTTTCAGAGTGACGTTCCCACACTGAACGTGCCTGCTCTGCTTGTGTGGAGCAGGAGCAGCAGGAGGTCCCTCCAGGTCCCCCCAGGTCCCTCCAGGTCCCTCCAGGTCCCTCCAGGTCCCCCCAGGTCCCTCCAGGTCCCTCCAGGTCCCTCCAGGTCCCCCCATCCGAGCGGCTGGGCCTTCTACTTGTGATTAAACGAGCGGCTCTCATGTAACATGACACGTTACACATGAGCCGCTGGTGTTTACCTCCTCACTGAGCTCGGCTGCGAGGGAGGGAGGAAGAGGGATGAGGGAGGGAGGGAGGAGGGAGGAAAAGGGATGAGGGAGGGAGGGAGGAGGGAGGAAAAGGGATGAGAGAGGAGGGAGGGAGGGAGGGAGGGAGGAGGCCTGTAGCCCCGGCAGGCTCCGCCCCTCTGCTGCAGGCTGACCGCAGCTTCAGCTCAGCTTGAGGACGCAGCTTTGCGTGATCGATGTCGTCGCCGGCGTGACGCGATGGCGCACGAGAGCCGATGCGACCGATGTTCCTCCTGAGGAGCAAAACGGGGCGCTCACTCCTCAGGGCAAAGGTGGGCGCGAGGGTGAGGGCGGGGACACCTGGGGGGGGGGGGCGCAGGCCAAGATGGCGGAGGCTGTGGAGCGCCGCCGCAGGAGGAGCGGCTGCATGAGAGTGGCGGTCATGAGATGAGTTCACGGTGCTGATAGTGTAGCATAGTACACACACACACACACACACACACACACACACACACACACACACACACACACACACACACACACACACACACACACACACACACACACACACACACACACACACACACACACACACACACACACACACACACACGGATCAC
>CAAKHG010011445.1:0-18086 GCA_901007715.1 Dactylopterus volitans | reverse complement strand
AGATGTTGGTGGCATAGCTTAGCATAAAGACTGGTAACAGGACCTAGCTTAGCATAATGACATGAATTATGACACGTAAGATTGCAAGCAGGACAAAGATTTATTAGCCTAGCTTAGCATAATGACTGGGAGCAGGGGTAAACTATTAGCCTATCTAAGCATGAGACTGGAAGCAGAGGGAAACTATTATCTTAGCTTAGTAAACTGGTACCACAGCTTAGCATAGAGACCGGAAGCAGGGGTAAGTGGTTAGGCTGTCTTGGGATAATGACTGGAAGCAGGATAGAAATCGCCTAGCTTAGCATACTGGCTGAAAGCAAGGTGAAACTGTTAGCCTTACTTAGCAGGGGTCAACCAGTATCATAGCTTAGCATAAAGACTAGAAGAATATAGCTCAGGGATGGCTTTTTTTTCAGGTTTAACGATGCATTTGTGTGCTCAGGAGCTGGACAGGTGCGCGGATTGCCTGTCCGGGCTCCATCCGACTCTGGCGGCGCGGGTGAAACTGAAGCAGTCGGAGGTGAAGACCTGCCGGGCCCTGCTGCGCCGGCGACACAGGTAACATGGCCGACATGAGACATGGTGTGTGTGTGTGTGTGTGTGTGTGTGTGTGTGTGTGTGTGTTTGTTTCATTACTTATTAAACCAGCGAAGATATAAAATCCAAGGGTACAATGAGTGGGTAGTTCTCTCTGAAAAAGCGGATATTATTTGTGTGAAACACACAGTTAATGTTTCGGATATAAGACATAAAACATCCTCGGAGTCATGGCAAAGTATTTTCTGTGCTATAAAAATCTAAGAGTTTATGAGTTTATAATTCCTGAAGTCTTTCTCTGAACGTGAGGTATGAAAATCGGCTAATTAATTTCAAGGTGCAGCCCCTCTCCACGCATGCTCGTGCACACACCCAACCCACCGCTAAAAAAAAACATGGACCCGTGCAAGTTTCCCTGCATTGAAATTCTGTGTGGTGGCCTCACATTTGCAGCTCCCCCACAATGCATTGCACTGTCTTTTGCAGGTGATTTAGCGCCATAATGGCGAAAGAGTCCGAGAGATTGCAAAGACTTTGGCCTCTATGGCCTTCACAGTGCATTCAAACCATACCAATAAATGTGTGTGTGTGTGTGTGTGGTACGTGTGTTTGAACAGACATGGGCATGTCCTTCTGCCGCTGTGTCAGACTGCTGCTCGTGTCACCAGGCGCTCTCTGTGGTATAAGTGGGAGCTGCCGGGAGCGCGAGCAACGCCAGAAGGGTCCTCGCGCTTCTCCAGCCTGCTTTCCCGTTCTTCCTCTCCTTGGCTTCCGCCCGCATCCTCATACGACTTGAATGAAAATTTGAAAAAAAAACAAAAAAAAACAATATATATTTCTGAGTTTCTGTTTGTCCGGCATCATAAACCTCTCCATCAGCAGTGTGCACGGTCCTGTTTTTTTTCCACCCCTCATCTTTATTCCAACCGTGCTTCCCCCTGCACTCTCTCAAGTATCAATTGACGGCAAGTGACTTGACGAATCAGCTACAACTTATCGAAAAGGAGTAAAGTTTGAATAGATAATTAGTGTATAGCAGGAAATACTGGGTTTTGTCCTTTTCTGGGGAGAAGCGGGTTCTCAACTCGCTCAATACTATTCCAGAACAGGAACGGAGCTACTACTTTCTATTCCTACTTTTTCTTCTTTTTTTCTCCTCCCACTCTCTGTCCCTGTCACTTCTTCCACTTATTGTCACCATCCCTCATTCTCACCCCGTCACTCCATCTGACACCCCTCCTCCCGCCTGCATTGCTTCTCTGTTCCTCTGTTCCTCTCCCCCTCCTCTAACACTCTCTCTCCCTTTGTCTTCACATCTTTTCCACTCCTCCCCTCACCACCATCTTCTCCCAGACACTCCTCATTAGCGGCAGCAGTGGAAGCCTCTTTTTTCTTCCCTGTTTGCAGCCAGTGGCCATTAGTGTGTTATGTGCAGGGCAATAAATTGCATCAGGCAGGAACCCAAGTGCCCTAACTTCCTGTCCATGCCGGGCCAATCAGGACAATTTGCTACAGTTTGGTGGACAGTCTGGTTTTGGGAACAGTACAGTCACGGTGCTCGTTCATGTTAGGTTAAATTGCTGCTTCATACATGCAGTTATAAAGGATTCGTATGGCGTTTGGATGCAATCTACACTTGATTACATGTATTGCAGCAGGGACAAACATTCTGAACCTGATTTGATTTTTCATATTTCGTGCATTTCCTTTTTTTGCAGCCCTCTAAATCAGTGATTCTCAACTGGGTTGCGACTTGTTTTCAGTGGGTCATGAGCCTCTGCCTCAGCAAATAAAAAAACAAACAAAAAAAAAACAGCGTTTATTTTGTAGGGGCTCTATTCACACTCCTTAAGAGTAGGTGGCGATAATGCCTTCTAATGCTGATTGACACCTGCCATTTCACAGAACAGAAGTAGAGCCACAAAGTTTGCGTCATCTCAATTTGGTCAGTACATGAGAAATGGATTTTTCTTACATCGAGTAAATAATTGGACCTTTATTTATTTCATTTGTGCATGAAAGCACTGATGAGTCTTAAAAGAGACTGAAGTTTCTGAAGTGTTTTGTTTATCGTATCGAACTCATGATCACTAGCCTATTAAATTCTACTGACTAAACAATACTATGAATGCAGGGCAGGGTCGGCCCATGGCATTAGCGGACTTAGCAGCCGTTTAGAGCCCCGTGACCACTAGGGGGCCCCAAAGAGCAATTGACTTAAAAAACGAAACAAGTCATTTATTTTTCCTTGTGTGAGCGATGATGATTCATATATTACTGAATAAATATTGTACAAAAAAAACCAATATCATTTTAACAGAGTGTAGTTTTCTAAGTTAACTAAGTTAATTAATTAACTTAGTTAACCTATAGTTTGATGTAGCCTTTGTTTGTTGCAGAGCACAGTAATGTATGTGAGTAGATAAACATACTCCCTTTACATCGGCTCCCTATTATGGAGTTGATGCCCAGGGGCAGTCCAACTCCTCAGGCTAATGAATCAGGTGATTGAAAAACTGTGACTATTTCTAGTCAAGTCATCTCATCAAGATATACTAAAATAAGATATAATCATTTGACAAGGGACATGTTTTTCATCTTAGGTCCATCTCTGTCCTCTGCTCCGTCCACTCTGCCCACTGTCCTCTCCTTGTCTTCTTCAACCTCGGATGTACCTGGTAAGTTAACGACATAACAGGCTTCGAAATTGCTCAGTGCCCTGCAGAACATTATGAGATGAATCATTTTGTCCAAAAAATATTGATTTAGTTTCCTTACACGCCCTTCAACTTTGGTCATCAAGGTTGCTTCATATACTTCTTCAGCAACTTCCAATGTGCAGCAGGGATCAGCAGCTCTGCCAGTAGACGCAGCTGAGTGGTCCTCTCGCTTGTCAGTCAGAAAGGACTAAACAGCATTAAGAGGGCCACCGCCTATAAAGTACTATATCGCTTTGAATATTAAGTGTAACTCAACCCCCGGCTGCTGTTGTTGCTGAATTTGCTACCAGTTCAGATTAAAAATCTTTGAGGTTTTGTGTATTGATTCTCTGTGTGGCCTGTAGGCGGAGTTGCTGACAAATATTAATTGAAAATTTTTTTTGGAAAGTTTGCAAATCTGGTGTCTGGTTCCATAGCATAATCACCGTGGATTACAATCTAACTACAACCAAAACTCTCACATCTAGTTTTTCGAAGTGTATCTGTAATGACAGAGTAGAATAAGTAGAGTACGTTTAGGTGTGGGAATGATCAATAATCAATATTATTAGCAGAAATAGAAGCCCCTCCCCAATTTTTTTTTTTTGCTTAGGGCGCCATGAAGGCTTGGGCTGGCTAATCTGTATGTATGCACTGATACAGGGCTATCACATTAATATTGTTAAACCTTTGTGTCCCTAAGATGCACATTTTGGTTTTAATTAAGATGCAGCTAATTAAGTGTAAAAGTGAACATTTCCCTGTCTTGCATTACCACCTGCTGGTCATTTTGGCTTAAATGGAAACTTTTTTGTGTGTGTGTGGGCATGCTGTTTCAGGTTCAAACTATACCATCTTTTCATTAAACACATTTTAGAAGTTGAAAACTTTCCTCAAATTGGGCTCGTCGTCAAGAGGTGACGGCGGGTCCCGAAGCCAGACCGGGTGAGAACCACTGCCCTAAACTGCAGTGATCATGTGACAGGCGAGATATTTAGATACTTTGGTTTACTTGTCCTCGTGTTTTTAAAACTTCTTGTTTATTCTACTGTTGTTAGGTAGTTTTAGATGCCATGATTCTGCTTTTTTTTTGTTTTTCATGCTTGTGTCACACTTTGAGATTCTGATGAATGTAAAGTGCTGTATAAATAAAATCTATTATTATTATTATTATTATTATATTTTCCCTTATGGCTGCGTTGTTGGTGCCAGGTGAGACTAACCGACGCTTCCACAAAAATGACGAGTCAAATCGCATCTTCGGAGCAGGAATTCCATGGCACGTCCTTCCAGGAAAAAAACAAAATCAACCTCCTACTCCTGCATCTGGCAACACTTGCCAGTGACTGCAATGGAAGCAGGAGGACCTCAGTCCAGCCTCACAACGCTACACACTCTGGTGCTCAACACCCAGCCTCGCTCATATGAAGATGAGAACTTCCTTGCAGCGGCTGGTCTCCACGAGCGTGCCGTGTGCAGCTCGCACACATCACCTCACGAAATACTTTATTACAGAAGTCAAAACTTTTCAATCATGTTTCGCTTTTCACTACTATTTGGGGCTTCCAGCGTGCGGAGTTATACAGCTTTAATGATGCATAACTTCCTCCCGTTGGGGAAACCGCTGTTGCAGCAGCGAGTCGTAACAAGAAAGAAGAGTTGAGCAAAAAAGACAAGAAAAGAGAAAATGGATGTTGAACACAGCACTTTTGACATTTCCAGCACTCAGACATATTAAGCAGAAAATATGCAAATGAAAAATCTGCAAAAACAAGGTCGGAGTGCTAACATGAGTGGCAAAACAGTGGCACACAAGAATCGATCGGAATGTGCACACTTACCAGAAGAAAATATGTCAACAGCATGTAATTTGAATTTTTAAGGGGAGTCAGAGGCTGCGTGAGATGGCCATATTAGAAAGATTGCGGCATATTTTTCAGGAGAGTGGAAATATGCTTGCATCATATTGTGCAGACTGGAAATGTTCTCCCAGCCGGTCTACTTGAAAAAGTTATGAATCAGCTATAGATGATTCATAACTCTGTTGCTGGAGTGACGAGCCAGAAGGAGAAAACACACCTGTGTTTTTTCTTCCCTTTTCCCCCCCGCTTTTACTGGTTTTTAAGCGCTTCATAATCTTGCACTGGCACATTTGTCTGTCTTGACTATCATGTATTAACCAGGATGGCTCATCAAGTCTTTCTCAGGCCCCGAGCGCTGTCTGTAACTTCCTGACACCGCTCACTCAGCGTGAGCTTCACTTTGAGTTTCAAGCTGCTGACTTCCCCTCCGACCGTTAGTAAGATAGCCTACATGATTTCCTTCACGTCTGGTCGTGCTAAGGCCTGGGCCGCGCCGGCGCCGAGCCGCCGTTCAGCCAACTCCAACTCGCTGCCACTTTATGAAAAGACTTTCGCTCAGATTTTTCAGACTGTTACTCCTGGCCGTGAGGCATAGAGCCTTAGTCGTTATACAGCAGTGGAGGCGCAGTGATATGGGCTATGCTCGCGGCGGACAGTGGATGGAACCGACGTGCTCTGACTGATGCCTTCTTTAAAAGGACTGTCAGAACGTGTTAAGGACTGGTTACTCGTTACCTCCTGGAGAGCTGTCCAATCCGTCGCAGCGGCTCTTCGCGTCCTACACCTGTGCCGGCGTGTGCCTCCCTCAGTAAGAACAGATTTTGCCGACAGTTTTCTCATGTCTCTCTCTCCTCTGAGTCTCTGCCTCTGCCTCACACTGCTCTCATTGATTCTGGTGCCGATGCCGGTTGGATGGACACAAGTCTGGCCAAAAGACTCAACCTCTCCTCTGGCCGCTTAGATTCCCCCGTGCCAGCCACCGCCCGAGATGGTCATGTTATGCACCGTTGCCGCCAGGCTTGGAAACGGGCCCGTCAGGACCTCCTCAACTCCTCACTGGCCTACCAGAAGTTTACCAGAAGAGGAGAGCGGCGCCAGCTTACAGGGTCAGACAGCGGTCATGGCTGTCCACCAGACAGTGTCAGGCCCTGAGTGTCGTCTGTAACTTCCTGTTTTAATTTGTTTTGTCGCCCTACTTCCTGTCTGTGTCCGTTCGAGGTGTCTTTACTCCCTGTGTGTGTGATCGTCTGTTCCGTTCACCTGTGTCTCGTTGTGTCCTCCCCTCTTGTGTATTTTAGCTGTCTCTCCCCCGAGTGTGTCTTTGTCAGGTTGTCTCCGTCATTGTGAGTAGCTCTCCAGCATTATTTCCCCTCATATCGTTCTATCGTGACAGACCAGTTTTGTTCCTCGTGTTCCCCCATTGCCTAACATCTCCATACCTCTGCCTGTCCTGCGCACTTTCTTGCATTTATACTCTTGCCTGTCTGAACCTGAAAGTCTTTTAGCATAAATATCAGTTTATCAGCAGGACAAAAAAAACTTTCCATGAGGCAGCTTTTAACTTTAAGCTCAGAGCTGCTGGAATTCTTCGCCGGATCATCTGAGAGCCACGAGAAGTGTCAAACGCTTTAAACATAAATCCTCTCTTTTTTTTTTTTTTTGAAAGCATTTTGTTTATCTTCACATATTGTTTATGTTGTGTATTATATAATCAGTTTTCCTTTACCTGCCTGTTTTATGCACTGTTTAATTCAATAACAAAAAAATTATTTTGATTTTTTTTTTTGGTGTTGGTTGAATGCAATACTGTCATTTTTATTTGTTCATTTATTTGTTCATCCATGCTTGTTAGGAAATTTTTTTGTTACAGCTGTTTTTTTTAAATTACCTCATGGATGCATGGATTAACTCATGTGAAAAGGTACTATACCAATAAATCTTAATAGATTTACTGATTATAGCAGTGAAACTTAGCCTAATGTATTTGATTACCAGCGTCTATGTTTAATTCAGCATTTAAATAAATACTTTTACATGCAGACACACTTGGCGAATCCTGCGGGACATAATTAGGAGTCCTCAGCTGCACAAGTTGCAAAAACTCCTCATCTCGCGATGCACATAATATTCAAGCATTACAGAGCGGAGGAAGGAGTGGTATACTGGTGCATGTATCGTCACATTAGATAGATATGAAATAACTTCAATGTAATTCTGTTAACTTATTGAAAAATCTGTTCTTTTCCACCCTGACCTTTCGCAACCCCGTGTTTTGCCACATTATCATAATGAATGTATAACGATCCAGGCAGTAACACCGTCTGGCTGCATAGAACATGTCTGGAATACGAGGCGGTCTTTTTGCAGGATTAGGACAAACAGGCATGTATTTTCCCCGTGTGATCACACTGCTGCCGAGGACTGAGCTGACCTTTACCGGCTGGCAAAGACACCGATTTTGAATGTTGCTGAGACGCTGCCGCCGCTGACTTCATTTCCACTCAGGCTGTTGTTTTGCAGTGACGAATTGTGCCGTACACATGATGGCAGCGGAACAGATTTGCAATCATTTATTAACAATGAGCGCGCTGTAACGCGTATCTAAATGTGTATGTTGTAAACGCACGCATGCATGTGCAAATGCTGTCGATTAATATTGGAGGGTGGCTTCAGTGTATTTGGTGGCTGAGAATGCAGCAGGGTTTCGTGTATGTTTGGACTTGCTGAGGGAGATGTGAGGGAATATAGATTTAGTAAGTGCTGAATCATCAAAAGCTATGACTACACCATTAGCCTTCTACGCAGCGAATGAAAATTAAATGAAATACATCCACTACATATTTAGAAAATATATACTGAAAATGTATATGGAGGAGGGAATGCATAAGACTACGATAGTTTATTATTCATATATATTATTTTGGACATATATAAAATTGGGACAGTTGTCTATTTTAATAAGAATTTGGATGTATATAAATTGGAATAGTTGTTTTTTAATTATTTGGGATGTATATAAAACTGTGATATTTTTCTTTTGTGTATATTTACTATTTGGACTGTATATAAAACTGAGTAATAAGTAAACTCTGGATAGTTGTATATATTCTAAATTGTAAATAGAAGCAGATGTTAAATAAATTGCTCATACGAGGAATGATGGACAATTAAAAAAAGGGTAGGAGTACATAAGTTTATACTTCTTCCTACTCCTTTCCGAACATGCGATTCATTTATGATTCTGAAGTTTTGTTTATTTAGTTACTGTTGAGTTTATGCTGCGCTTCTTTGAACTCTGTTTTTTTTTTCTTGCACTTTTTTGTTACATGTTCAAAAAAGAATTTCATCAGAATTTTTTTTTTCTACGGTTTGACCTTTTTTTTTAAGAGACTGTATCTAATGTAATCTTTGCATACATACACAATGTTGCTCATTACAATGGACTGGCTCGAGCAGCCATGTAAGATGTACACATCTTTTTTTGTTTTGTTTTTATTACCTTCAACACACACATGCCTGTATACTAGTTCAGTGCTAAAAGATGAGATCCTGGAAGGTCTTGCATTTTGCTCCCCGTGCCTTGTAAAAGGTTATGCGCTTCCCGGTCACCCATTGTTAAAAAAATCCAAGCTTTTGTGTAAAGCCATCATACTGTTTACAAGTAGGTGTATGTACAAAGAATAGAGAGGGGAGAACGGAAATGTCAGATAAATGTCAAACGCCTGCTGGCTCTGTCTGCAGTATTTCTCCAGCTGAAATGTTCTCTCCAGGGTAGGAGGGTCCTGGGCCGGGTGACTGTGGTGGTCTGAGGTCACGCTTTGAACAAGACCAGTCCTAATGTGCTATGAATGGATTAGGTAGAAATGCCCATATTTATGAATGGGGAGGGGTGGAGGAGATATGGAGCTCTTCAAAGCAGTGCACAGACTGAAGGATGGTGATGAGAAAAAACAAAAAAAACCCACCCTGAAAATTAATAAAGACAGACGATAAAGATGACCTATCCTGCGTATAATGAGGGATAGATTGGGTTGGATAAACGATGGGCAGATGAACAATTCTAGTTTCTCAGTGGATGGATATAAAAGGAAATTTTTTAGATGAAGTGGAACTAAGTGAAGGAATAAATTAATGGAAACATTAACTGATGCAAGGAGGATGAAAAGAAAAATGGAGGAACTGAATGGCCGATGCTGAATGAGCGAGTGGATGGATAAAAATCAGTTTAAGAGTGATGTACAGGTTGGCGGTGGGTTTGTGAAAGACAAGTAATGGTAAACTGGTTAATGTACGTATGAATTAGGAGTGGCTAATTGATGAACAGACGGATCAATATACAGGTGGATGGATTATTTGGGAGGGTATTGGAGAGGAGATAACCTGTAATTAATAGAGGAGTCGTGGTCTGGAAACAACCAAATCAATCAATTGGTGGTTGACGTGAGGACAGACAAATAAGTGGACAGATGGAGATGGACAAGTGAATTGCTGCGTGTTGGATGATGGAAATAATTTTACACACACACACGTCACAAATCAAGCGTCTCCCCATACACGCCTCGCACTGCCTTCTCCCCTTCCACTGGCAACATCCGGCGCCAGTGAGAAATTGCCTGTCTTCAGTCTTTTGATTTGCTTATTTGTGGGGTGCTAATTTATGGCTTAATCAATTATCCATTAAAGCTTCTTTCACATAAAGACTAGTGATGGTAGTTGCCAGCAGCGCTGTTGTGCTTAATATGCATTAGCATGCCTATCATCCCCCACCTCCCCCTTTATCGTTAATGGGCTGCGGCACTATTCCAGCTTTCATTATGTGTCATGCATCTGTGGATTTTTCTCCCCTTCTTTCTGCTTAATAACTTGACTGAAGCAGCATCACTGTGTATTATTATGCGGTTGTAATAATACATCTGAAGTGTGAAGTGATAATATTGCTATCACGATCACAACCACTTTAACTTCAGTTTGGCCTGTAGCTGAAGACTGCGATTCCTGCGTATTACAGCACCGTTTTCTCTTGCTGCTGGATGAGCCAGTGAGTGAGCAAGTGAGTTTTTTGATTTTTCTGCTAAATTTTGTCGGGTCACGTCCGCGACCGTTAAAAATGTGCGCGCAAGTCTGTGCGAGCTGCAGCAGCTTAAGGAAGGAACATGAATCAACGGCTATGAAGCTTTCTTCGCCAACCACATTACGTGACTGGCCAAACATAACTGGTTCCGAGGTTGAGCTGTAGACAGCTGCTTGGGTCTAAAGTATTTCAATTAGAGTCTGTTAGGCTGGAAAACAAGCAGCACTCTAATAGCCCTTTTCCACCAGCGGGTTCTGCTCTGATTCACACACCAAATTTTCAACAGTTTGGTGCATTTCAATCAAAACCAAACTGGTCCAGAACCTTCCCCTCGAGCTGATTCCCACCTGGGGCAGGAGAAGAAAATAGAAGCTTTTCATGAAGTGTACATCTTCTTATCAATAGGAGTTGGTCCACGTCTTTTTTTCTACTTTTTTTTTTTTTTTTTAATGAAAACCAACATTCTATGGTGAGATCAAAAGCTTGCAGGTAATTAAGGCCATCCATTTGCTGCTAAAGTTAACTTCTCCCGTGCGTTGGACTATGCCCTCCTTTGATGAGCATCCTTGATTACAATGGTTCAAAGCTGGTGGGGAAAAACCCAGGCTTGCTGCATAGCGCCACGGTTCCAAAAAAAACAACCCTAATTCTAAATGGAACCAATCCAAAACCACGCAGCGCTAGTTTGATGAAAAGCGGGGCTGACGACCCCCTGATGAAGAATTTGAATATGTTAATTAAAAAAATGCTGAATATGTAGTTTTTATTATGTGTTTTCTTATGATATGCTTTGCATGGAGCCTTACATCTTAAGATATGACAATGTTAATGTTACATTAAGAACATCAAGTTTCAGATAATGGTATATCTATGAACGCAGCGGTCCATTCCTGCAAAAGAAACATTAATTTATGGGACCATTCAAATGAACATCAGTATTTAAAAATATGAATTTGTGTTTGGTTATGTGCACAGCAGCAGTTAACAACATACATATTTCAGGGCTACGATGTCAGCTTTGTTTACACTGAAGATGCCCCAAAATGTGCCCATTGTGCTGTGCACATAAATAAGCATGAAGTCGTGCTTTTTCAGACATCCTCTATACTTTCCTTGAGTCTGAGCCATTTTCATACTTATATGTTAGAATTTGAGTCAGGTCAGACATTGTGCGACACATTAATGAGAACATATTTCACAGGTACCCAGCAGTGGGGTGTGTGTAGTTGACTATACATTAGGAGATGAACACAGGGTTGAATGAGACATCAGCGTTTCACGACATTGTTTTTTATTCAAATGCCAGTTCACGTTCTGTTTGGAGGTATTAAAATTGCTCTTAAAACTTTGGCCACTGGTCGGTGCATCAGCGTATTTTCTTGGTGCATCAGTTCAAGTGTCATCCCCGGGTTTTTGATAACTGCTGGGTGAAATTTGGTGCAGACCCCAGAGGATGAATGCAGGCTTTGGTGCATACAATCTACAAACTCACGCTGTCCACAAGCAACTATGACCAAAAATGTTTGATTTGCTATTTCTGTGCTATCGGCTGTTTATTGGCGCGCCCCCTCTTGCATGAGCGACCTCCAGAGCTCTTATTATTGGCAGCAGGTCAACAAACCATTTAAGCCACAGCTCTCAGCCCTCTTGCACATTTGTCACGGATGACCCAGTATTTACGGCATTAACGCTCGCCACTCAGGATGTCTGACAGGCGGAGACGGTGTAAGGACGCTGGGCACACAGTGAGAAAGGACAAGCATGAAACAAAGCACAGCAGACATGACATGACAGCCTTTCCGAAGCTCAAATGGGATGATAATATGAGCAGGCATTGTAAAGGCCATTGACTCTCAAACACACTTCCAATAGAATGGATAATGTGTGCTGCAGTGGTATTATGTCACCAATTGTGCAGTGTAAGGTGGGGAAATTTCAGATGGAACCGCTTCGCGGTGAAGATGAATTTCAATCCTGCAGGATAAATGTTACACGGTATGTAAATCAGAGCACCACAAGTGACAAGTATCTGCTGCTCCTCAGATATCAATGCTAAGCTATGAAAAAAAAAGAAAAATCAAAACAATGTTTGGGTCCTGGAAAATTCAGCACTCTACACAATATGATGTTCGTTGCATTTTCCATCTATCATTTGAGGTGAGGCAGAGAGGCTGCTGTCTCCTCCACAGTGTAACTTGTTATTAAGATCAAATGGCAGGTTCAGGAAAAAAAAAAAAACAAGAAGAGGAGGGAGGTAAGGTGAGAGGGTTTGAAAGTGGGGGAGCTGATGGATGGATGGGATACCTCTGTAAGGGGCCCACAGATCGCCACTTTTTCAACACTTTTCATGGATGATAAGGCTCAGGTGATAAATAAAAGCCTATGTTATACTGCTGATGTGGTGCTGGCTGATGGACCTGTGTGACCTCACTGTATCAGCAGGTGTGGGATGATGAGCTTGGAAACATAAACCGTTATTTATCCAGGTGCTGGAAAGGAGGGTAAGGGGGGCTCATGGTGCACTGGCTCTGAAGCATGTGTCACTGAGGCCCAGATGTCTGCAAGTTTTCATTCCTATCAAACACAGCTGCTAGAAGAGCCCATGACCACTGGCTGCGACTCCAGAAGTGTTGAATGATAATACATGCGCCACATGGACGGAGTCTGCTGCCAAAGTAAGACATTTGATCTGTAGTTTAAAGTCTCAACTTCTGTATCTGTAGTTCAAACGAGAGGCCCAAAATCTACACAACTGCATAACTACATTTGTTTTTTTTGTTTTTTTTTAGCATTGAGGTCTCGTCTGGTCTTCTTTGGCTTATCCAAGTCCGGGTCGCGGGGCATTAGCGACCTGCTGTCCGATCCACATTGCACCAGACCCATACGGTTCCTCCTGCAGGTGGTGGGCCTGCTGGAGGACGGATCCATGTCTCTGCCTCGGGCTGAACCTGACCGGACCCCATGGGTGGGACCCCGGTGACCATCCGGGCAGGAGACATGGCTGTTTGATGTTTTTCTTCCCATGTCCGTCTTTATGGACCTTTCTTTGTCTGACCCTTCACCTATGACCAATTTGCCATGGAAGACCCTACCAGCGGCTGCTGCCCCGACAACATCGCTCCAGGGATCATTAGGACTCTCAAACCCCTCCACCATCATAAGGTGATGGTGCAGTAGAGGCACATTTTGATCACTGCCTTCCAAGTTTATATGGCAAATGTGTTAGCAGCCGCTTAAATGCTTGTCTGTAAGAATAACGCATTCTACAAAAGTTTAGTTAAAAAGTTATATGAAGTAAATAAGCAATCAAACTAACCAAGAGATGTTCATATGGCCTGCATCTCTTATAGTTTTGGTGCATTTTGGCACATGTGCACTGCATATTTTATTGTTTGTATAGAGGAGAAAATTTCATTGTAAAACAACAATGATTTTGCAAAGTAAAATATCTCCAAAACTGATTCTACAGTATAAGATATGGGACATGGCGTGTGCTGTCCCCTTCCTGTTTTTAGTAACAGTTTAGCAACACAGTTCTGAAGGCGTATTTTAACTTTGGGGTTGTGTACTTCAGTAGATGGGTAAAAACAATAAAGAATAAAATAGAAATGTTGAAAATGAAAATATAAATTTTTTTAGATAAAAACACATCTCTCAGTTTATTTATATGCATACTTCTGCAAGTGTATTATTCACTCTGCATTAGATATTTGGTCTATGCAAACCCTTGAAGAAACATCTGTATCTTCTCTATGTTCCCCATCCAGCCTGTTTCTGTGTGTTTGGTGCTGAGGGTTTTTCTTTTTTTAGAGTTTCCCCTCTTGACGAAGAGAGCAAACTCCTTGAGCCCTATTACGAAAGACTGTGCAGCCACACAGAAAATGGTGTTGTGGACCTCTAGCATGATTAAATACTTCACATCATGTTTGAAGTCCACAGACCAGGCAGCGGTCACCGTATTCAGTGAAAACTGATATCCTGTTGTTGTGTGTCCTTGTATGTCTGTGAAGGTGTGTCCAGCTTATGTGTGTGCTACGCAGCGGGCGAGGACTCTGCTGAGGCCTTCACACAACAGGACAAAATGGCTCCTATTATCCAAACGGTAAGAGCCAATAAGTGTGTGCATGTGTGTCACTGCTGGGCGTCTCTTTGGAGCGAAATCCTCCTCATGTTGAGGCCCACAAAGCCACAGCAAGCCCCCGTGATCACTTTGAACGATACAGGAGCTTATCTTGTTCTTGGTTCAGAGGCAGGGACCAGAATAATACTGATATCACCTTTGTTTGGTTCAATTCTTTCGCCTCTAACTCCCATAAGAAATTGCATAAATTACTGACGTGTAGAAAAGCCTTTTCCCCAAACATCTTGCTGTACTGTAACATTTCCTCCTGTACCTCCCCTTAATTTGTGCTGGGTTTTGTGTCACTGATTCTAATGATGATTTAAAAGGGAAAACAGAGGCGCTGCAGCAAGTAGTCGCTGGTGTGCTTGTGTGTGTGGTGGCAAAAATCCCTCTCTGAGCACTGGGCCACGACCTCTCTCACTGGAAATAGAGGTTTAAATGTAGCACATTATTGAAAAAAAAAAAATAGCAACAACTGGACATTTTACTCACAATTAAATTTTAGGTGCTTAGTCATTTTTACAAAATTACTGTATTCATAACGATGAATTTAACCTCATTAGGAGTGTTATTTTATACATGGATGATGTGACTCTTTTAATAGAGAGTGTAATTAATTGTTATTATGCACATTTAGTTTTACATTTGACAAATGACAAATCTTACAATGTCTATTTGCACTTGAGTGAGATTAATCCCGGGACAGCTATTATGTCTGTTTTTGACAACTTATGCAGGTGAACGGTTTAAACAAAGCAGCTTATTTTAATACTGTTGACTTAGCATTTTTTGAGTGCCAATTTAGAATTGGCCTATTATTTTCAGTTTGAGTATTTTATTTTATTTTATTTTTTTTTCAGTTTGGTTAGGGCAAGTAATTACTTCAAGAAAAGACCATAGTTTTAGCTAAAATGGAAACTGGATGTGCATACACGTGTCTGTCTCTCACAACATTAAACATCGGTTAGACAGGGTTTATGGTAGGTGTGTTCAACGACAAACTTACCAAATGTACATACTTTGGTACACTCCTCTACACCTGTAGAGGAGCGCTCCCATCTTGATTCAATCCACATGTGCTAGTGACCTTTCAATCATATTTCATGCTAAATGGGACCTTAATTTACACAATGAACACCATGTTGGATGGAAGACTTCAAATCTTGTGATTGAGCTCATAAACTCATCAGGAAAGCAATAAAAAATGGACTGCATGGATAATAAATGGACTGCAGCAGACATTGGGGCTGGCACGATATGCATTTCTCCCGATTCGGTTCTTTTCTGATTTTTTTTGGGTGCTGATTCGATATAAATTGTGATTCTTGGATGTTGCCAATTTCTGTGATTTTTTTGCTTCATTTTTCCTTCACACCAGACCATGTGGAAAAGGTAAATGATCACGATGTCTACAGACTATATCAGGAGATATTTTCCCCCAAAAAATGCACATCACAATTGTCAGTTTTTAATAGTTATTCAGCGGCAATATATTTGAACCAGCTGTTTCGACTTAAACTCTTTTCAAAGCCTGGACTGCATTTAAAAGAGGGAAAAAAATAGTATAGGAAAAAAAATATCACTTTTGTGAAGGTTATACTTTGTACAATGCTGCTTTGAGTGTCCGCTGGCTTGCTGCTGTGGTACATTTTGGCTATTAGCTTTGCGTTTACCTCAGGATGGTGTCTAACTAGGTGGGCAGTAAGGTTTGTTGTGTTTCCAAAATGTGTCTAAACCTTTGACTTAAAATGTTTTTTTCCGCAAATGGATATGACGTCACGTTTTGAGATAGTCGTAGGAAAAGATTTCGTCCTCTGCTGGATAAAAGCAGTAACTTTTTCCAACCTGGCCTCCAACATAGACTAAAATTAAGCATTTACATTTGGGGAAAAAAAAATCAATTTTGGATCAAAAATCAATTTTAAAAATTGTAAAAGAAAAAATACTTATGTGAAACAATTTTTTTCTACCATCCCAAACAGACATACCTTCTTTTTTTTTAAGACTTAAAAGAAACAACTGTATCACTTTTAATTCTTCATATTGCAAATTAGCTTAACACCAGTGGGAAACAATGTGAAAAGGAAAAAGAAAACAGCAATTACAAAAATGATTGTCAGGCAAAGATAAAGACATATAGTCCTTCACCCTGACTCTTACTTGTAGCCTCTGAGAAGTTATTACACAGTAGGGTCAGATGCAATCTTTTCATGCCTCTCCTTCCAGTGATCCACAGGTGGACCTTGATCACATGAAAACACATGCTCCTGCACACACACAGAAGAAGGACAAAAAGGTTACAGGAATAAGCCTTCAAAACCAAGAATACGTAGTCTTTCAGGCCCTTGGTCAATGACCATGAACATAAGCACAGCGCAGGCAAACACAACAAACAAACACACGCACGCACACAAGAAGCATCTGTCAATTACTCCCACACTGCACACACCTGTCACTAGAAAACTCAGTGTGAGGGAAGGTCAGTGAAATTAATTGAAAAAGCGTTCAGCTGTGATCAGATGCTCTTTCACAGCACAGCAACTCCTCACAGCTCATTTTCATTAATGTCTTAAAGAGTCCGGCTTCACCTATAGCAACACCAGCTCGCTCTAAAAGTCCGTGTTTGTGTGCTCGCTTCTTTCCTCCCCTCTTCTCTCTCCTGGTTCCTGTCAGGCGACGCCCCAGCGAGAGACTGCCCCTTTTTTTCTCCCAGAGTTGCCATGGAAACAGTGCCGGCATCTCTATCAAAACAAGAAAACAGGAGCAAAAATAAGAACGGGAGAGCAAGCCGTGGGGGTGTGTGTGTGTGTGTGTGTGTGCGTGTGCGTGCGGTAGGGTGACAGGTGTGTGTTGGAGAAGGAGGGAGCAGGAGTCAAGCAAGAGAAAGAAATCATCCTTCTGTAATGGCTGTTGTGTACGTGGAAACGCCGCGACACTTTTTGACACCCTGGCGCGCCGTCACCTTCAATGTTGTGCTCTTAAAACTCTCCAAATGTTGCGAAGACTAAAATGTGAATTATTTCCATCCGCTGATCTGAGGCGATGCATCAAAGACAGGTTGTTTCTGTTCTTTTATGTCCGCCTGCATCGCTGAGCCTTGGATACGTTTATGAAACACTAACTTGGAAAAGTTGTTGGTCTGTTTTTTTATTTTATTTTTTTTTTCCCTGCAGTTGTTAAAATGTCAACGTAGGTCTGCGGGTGTGAGCAGGCACAAACAGAGCGTGTTAAATATTCTGCCGGAACACCACCGAGTTATTTCTCTCTGTGTATCTGAAGATAATGTTGGTTTCATTTGATATGATACACTAAAAACAGTAGTAGTAGTATTATCATCATAGAATATCATCATACTGATCCTACTCCAATTTCGTTGTACTCTCCACAATGACAATAAAGGCTATTTTATTCTATTGTATTCTATTCTACAATGGAAAAACAGAGAATTCCCCTCTTTCCCCCCACACACACCATCGGCATCAGCACCTTCACTAAATACAAACAAAAGATGACCGAACTGCATCAAGCAGCCACATCTTCTAATGCATAATATTTAATTACGTTCTAATTATTCACTGTAGTTTAAAAGTATGTGTTTAAAAGTATATGTGTGTGTGTGTGTGTGTGTGTGTTGCGTGTGTGTGTGTGTGTGTGTGTGTGTGTGTGTGTGTGTGTGTGTGTGTGTGTGCAGGGAGGCCTGAGGGACACCATCCTCAGCCTGAATGATTTCTCTAATGAAAGCTGAGCTTTGAACCCAGCGACAGGGGTCAATACATTGAAGGTTTCCACCAGCC
>CAAKHG010011444.1:1762-14389 GCA_901007715.1 Dactylopterus volitans | reverse complement strand
CGTCCGCGCCGCCCGCCAACCCGAGTAAGTGGGCCCATCATCACTGCTATATTATTATTATTATTATTATTATTATTATTATTATTATTATTATTATTATTATTATTATTATTATTATTATTATCACTGTATTTATTATTACTGTATTTATTATTATTATTATTATTGTTATTATTATTGTTATTAATTATATATAACAACAATAATTATTGTTATTATTATATTTACAATTATTTACTACTACTACTACTAATAATAATAATAATAATAAATAATTATAAATAATTATAAATAATTATAAATATAATAATAATAGAAATAATAATAAATAAATAATATTTTGTTGCTGTCTAAACGACAGTTGTTGGGATCTGCAAATCTTTTCTTTATTTCCATGTAATATTGATGATAATAATATTCATTATTGACATTTGCTTCGAATTTATCTCAAAACATCTTAACTATTAAAAACGATCCTCGAAGACTGTTTGTTGATTATTATTATTATTGTTGTTGTTATTACTGTTATTGTTCTTAATAGTATAATAATAATTATCGTCATCACAATGATAAAATATTATTATTATTATTATTATTATTATTATTATTATTATTATTATTATTATTATTATTATTATTATTATTATTATTATATCTACTACTACTATTATTGTTGTCCCTGGTTCAGGGTGAGACACATTCAGGTGAGACAGGCTCTCCGGCGTCTCCTCGCCGTCGCGCTGCGCGTGGCTGTCTGTCTCTGTCTCTCGTCTCCCTGTCTCTGTGTCTCTCGTCTCCCTGTCTCTGTGTCTCTCGTCTCCCTGTCTCTCGCCTCCCTGTCTCCCTGTCTCTCGCCTCTCTGTCTCTCGTCTCTCGTGTCGGTGACGCATCCGCGCGTCTCTCCGTCCGGACGCGGATCAAACGTGTCACGTCGTTGTCATGTAAATGTCCCCGCAGGACGCGACTGATTCAGGGCGGAGAAGACAAGAGACCCGCGCTCTTTGAAGTGTGTGTGTGTGTGTGTGTGTGTGTGTGTGTGTGTGTGTGTGTGTGTGAGAGTGTGAGAGAGAGAGAGAGAATGAGAGTGTGTGTGTGTGTGTGTGTGTGTGTGTGTGTGTGTGTGTGTGTGTGTGTGTGTGTGTGTGTGCGAGAGAGTGTAAATGAGTGTGTGTGAGTGAATGAGTGGGTGCATGAGTGTGTGTGTGTGTGTGTGTGTGTGTGTGTGTGTGTGTGTGTGTGTGTGTGTGTGTGTGTGTTAAATATTTCTGATACATTAATTTTTTCATGTCTAAGCTTTAGATAATTTAATTCTTTCACATATTAAAAATGTTGTAGCATCTTAGCGTGCACATGAGCAAAATTCAGGACCTAGTCCCCATAGGACCATAGGACGTCTCCTAGGATGTCCCCAAAGGACCTCGTCCCCATTGGAGGTCCCTGTAGGACATCTCCACACGACGTCCCCATTGGATGCCACCATCGGACCATACGACGTCCCCATTGGACGCCACCATAGGACCATACGACATCCCCATACGACACACCTATAGGACCATAGCACACCACCATAGGACCTCGTCCCCATAGGACGATGCAAAGACGCCTCTGACTGGTGTTTGGGCGGCGCCGGTTCATAGAGACGAAGGACTAAACGTGGACCCGACTGCAAACAGCCTTCAGGAGCCTCCAGAGTCACCTGCTGCTCGCTGGAACTAGATTCTGGACTAAGAACGTGGTCCAGGCGGAACAAAGGTGAAGCAGTGCCGACGCCGAGATGACGGACAGGGAGAGAGAAACATGTGGACCAACTCTTCTTCTACATCTTTTTTTTTTTTTTTACCTCATCAGGCTCCAAAGTCTGCATTTATTTGACTCAGATCTTCTCCACGTCTCACTGATCACGTGACCGCTCTTCAGGTTTTCTGTAACCAAGCAACCAATGTCCCGCTTCCTGTTTACACACACAAGGTTGTTGTCTCTAAAGCAGAATCCTCCAATGAAAGCCTAGAGTCTAGCTGTAACCGATGATGTCACATCCTGTCATGACCGGTGAGTCTCAGGGATCCATCATGGGGGACACAGCCGCCTTTGACTTCCTGAGTCGGGGTGGACGTCCAATCACACGCTGGGGACTCAGTTTTAAAGGAGCCAGCATTTCATGAGCAGTTTGTTTACCTGCCTTCCTCATGAGAGAGTCGGAGCTGGTATCCGTTAGCTTAGCATAACGTCTGACGCAGACACCATGACAACTACTCAGAAGTATTGCTACTGCTGCTCCTGTTGCTAGTACTGCTGCTGCTGCTGCTACTACTTCTGCTACCACTACTGTGGCATGTGGCATGCTAAAGGATTTTGAAAGCCCCCTGGTGGCTGGGACCAGTATAACCCCGCCTCCTCCATGTTACTGGGTGGGACCTGGACCAAGCTTCGAGCTAGTTTTTTTTTCTTGTCTCACTGTTGCTTGCTCAAGTGTTGTCGTGACTGCGGGCTGCTCTGAGTGAACGACAGGAAGTGGTGGAGGCGTTCACGGACGCCTGTTTCAAACTGGTGGGTGTGGCTTAGATACAGCAGATCCATTTCCTGGACTCTGGACTCTGGACTCTGACTCTGACTCTGACTCTGGACTCGGACTCGGACTCGGACTCGGACTCGGACTCTGGACTCTGGACTCTGGACTCTGGATCCTGGTTCAGTCGGTCGTTCAAATGAATGAGGCCGAATCAACCTGAAAGCTGGACTCATATGTTCACTCATATGTTCACTCATATGTTCACTCATATGTTCACTCCTTCACACAGAGGTGAAGGAGTGAACATATGAGTGACTGAAATACTGATTGCGACTGTGTGAATGAGCGACTGAGTGACTGAGGAATCAGGAGCTTCACTAACTTTTCAAGCTGTTGGTTCTTCGTCTCAGTGAAATGAGGCGCGATCGCAGATGTTGCTCCAAAACTCAAATGTTTGAGCTTTCATTTGAGGTGGCGAGTGGTGGGAGGGGATGGTGGGGTAGGGAGTGGGCGGTCTGAGGGGGAGGGGGAGGGTGGGAGGCGGTCAGACGGACTCCTGTGTGTGTGTTCAGTGTTAATATTGAATCAGAGCCAGTTAAACTCAGCTCAGCGCCTCTTCATTAGCGCGGCATCGGTGAGCGCCTGTAGCCGGGTGGCGCTGCCGTCACCGCCATGAGAGAAGCGCACAACAGGGAGGCATCTCTCAGAGGTCAAAGGTCAAACGACAGCAGGAATTAGCAGATGTTGTCGTCTCCTCAGTGGCGTCTCACACGACTCATCGGCCAGCGTGACTCTACACGACAGTTCAGTCACACAGAGATCAACCAGTTACAGCGCGGCTGCCACCATTAGGCCACGCCCCCCAAGTTACCACAGTCATCCGTTAGGAAGCTTGAGCAGAAACAAAAGTGGGACACTTAAACCATAATTCATGAATGACAAACAAGGACTCATTGGTGGGGCGAGGGGCGGGGTCATGTGGCGGGGGGCGGGGTCATGTGTAATCTCTACCCCGATGACATCATCATGACATCATTGGACAGAGCTTCTTGTGATGGTTGTTTGAACCGGAGTGTTTTTCTGTTCTTTGCAGACGGGAAGACGCGGACCAAAGACAAGTACCGCGTGGTCTACACCGACCACCAGCGGCTGGAGCTGGAGAAGGAGTTCCACTACAGCAAGTACATCACCATCAGGAGGAAGGCGGAGCTCGCCACGGCGCTCAGCCTGTCAGAGCGGCAGGTACTCAAGCACCAAACGACACTGGCTGGGTCGCTCCGCGTGGCGCCTGCTCGGGTCATGGCCTAAATATGTGTGCCAGCAACTGTTCTTCTAGTCATGAGTATTTTTGCGGGCGGCGAAAGAAAGTGATGTAATATTTTTGCGGGATGCGGCTGATTTCTTCAAACTTTCACACAGCAACTAAGTGCAGCATATGAAACTCAGTAGATGCTGTTATGGTCATTGATGCCAGGAGTTGGTCCTCTGCCTCCTCAGATGAGGCGCTAGCGTCCTCCTCAGATGGAGCATTAGCATCATCCAGAGTTCCTCCTCGCATCCTCTTTCGGGTGCTGCGCCAGAGTCTTCCTCATGTGCCATGCTGGTGTCCTCTATGGACATGGTGCTAGCGTCCTCTTTGGGTGCAGCGTTAGTGCCAGATGTCACGCCTCCTCAGATGAGGCACTAGCGTCCGCCTCAGATGAAGTGCTAGCGTCCTCCTCAGATGAGGCACTAGTGTCCGCCTCAGATGAAGTGCTAGCGTCCTCCTCAGATGAGGCACTAGTGTCCGCCTCAGATGAAGTGCTAGCGTCCTCCTCAGATGTGGTGTTCGTATCATCCAAAGTTTAGCACTTGCGGCCTCCTCAGATGCAGTACTAGCATCCCGCTGGCGTCCTCCCTGGACACAGTGCGAGCGTCTTCCTCCTGGGATGCAGCGCTGGCGTCCTCCTCATGTGCAGTGCTAGCGTCCTCCTCAGATGCCGCACTCGTGTCTTCCTCCTTGGACATGGCGCTAGCGTCCTTGGAGGAAGAGGCACTAGTGTCTGTCCCGGCAACGTCCTAAAATGGTTCCAGAAAACTCCAGCTGGTAGAACCTGGGCTCCGGTATGAGGCGGTGGAACTCTGTGGCTCTGGTAACACGAGACGAAGCCAGAACCTCCCTCTGTTTTCAGTGATGAGGATCTGGTCATCCTCGTCCCTGATGACGGTGGATCGGGGTTTGCGGCTGACCTTCAAGCTAACCATGTTAGCGTTGTCATGGTGTATATGAAGGTCTGAAGAACCCGTGCGGATGACAACTTTAACGTTACTTTGAGCGCGAGTTCCACTTAACAAGTCAGCCAAATCGCAGAGTCGCGTGAGCTGGCGGAGGGGCGTGGTCACGCGTGGTCACACGTGGTCACGCGTGTCCTCACGTTGAATCTCAGGGTCGCAGACTGGCAGCATAAACGGTAACTGGCCCTTTAAACCTTCATGCACCTTTGACCTGCTCTCCTGCTGCAGGTGAAGATCTGGTTCCAGAACCGCCGGGCCAAGGAGCGCAAGATCAACAAGAAGAAGCTCCAGCAGCCGGCCTCCTCCACAACCACGCCCACCCCTCCCGCCAGTGGCGGCGGGGGGGGCAGCCTCTGCGGAAACGGTGGCAGCAGCGTCGCCATGGTGACAAGCAGCAGCGGTAGCAACGGGCTGGTGTCTCCATCCTCTCTGCCTCTGAACATCAAAGAGGAGTACTGAGGAGAACGTGTCACTGGACGTGGGACATCTGGACTAAACTCTCCCTGAGAAACTGAAAGCTCTTCTGATCCTGCTTCTCGCCGCCACCCTGTCCGCCATCTTGCCCAAATCTCGAGTCAGCAGCAGCAGCAGCAGCAGCAGCAGCAGCAGCAGCGCTTCTCCTTTGAGTGCCGGCCGGGAAGGTCCGCCCACCGAGGGAGGTCCAGCCAAACACGAGCCAACGCCGCCGAGCTCGTGTCGCTTCGAGAAAAAAAAAACCTCTTTCAAAAAAAATCGTAGTTTTCATGTGACCTGTTTCCATGTGAACATCCAGCCGCCAAAAACCCGGAGGAGGATGGCGAGAAGGGAGGCGAGCAGACTCGGATAAATGTGATGCGATGCTGTCAGACAGTGTGTGTGCGTTTGTATGCGCGTGTGTGTGTGTGCGTGTGTGTGTGTGTGTGTGTGTGTGTGTGTGCCTCTTTGTGTTTTCGGCTCTAAAGTGGCTTTAAGGGATATTTTGAAGGTTAATATGATAATCAGCAAAATCAAAAACTAAATATGCAAATTACTCTCCTGACGGATGCTGGTTCCCTGCTCTCACATGCCCCGCCTCCCCCCAGACTGCTGCCAATCACACACAGACAACCCCTCCCCCACCCAATAGACACGCCCCCTTCAACTACTGCCAATCACTAATATTTCCTCTTGAAGCTGAAGAACGTCACCGCGGGTAATAAACGCGTCTATATTTCTGCCGACTGAGTGAGATTTCACATCCTGGTGTTTTTTTAAAACACGGTTGTGTTCCTCCATGATGATGATGATGAAGAAGATGATGATGACGATGATGACTGGCAGCAGAGCAAACACACCTGAGTCTCAGATATGCTGATCTCAGCCTTCAGAATGTCTCATGTTTTCAATGTGATTTTTATTAAAAACCAAACGTCTTTATGGTAATAAAAATGGCCGCCGATCTTTTTGCTCTTTCCAGCACGTTCGAGTCCGCGCGTTTACAGAAGCTTGAGATGTCGGACTGACAGGACGTAAACACAGACACCAGGGGTGATGAATGCTAGGAGCATTAGCATTAGCAGTACTAGCAAGTTACAGTAGTAGCAGTTGTGGCAGTAGCAGCAGCAGTAATAGCAGTAGCAGTAATAATAATAGTTGTAGCAGTAGTCATAATTGTAGTTGTCATAGTAAAAGCAGTAGTGGTATTAGTAGTAGTCTTAGCAGCAGTTGTAGTAGGACCAGTAATAGTAGTAGCAGTAGTCACAAGAGTAGTTTTAGTAGCGGTAGTAGTAGCAGGGGCAGTAGCAGTAATGGTACTAGCATTAGTTGTAGTTGTGGCAATAGTAGTAGCAATTATAGCAGTAGCAGTAGTAGTAGTACCAACAATAATAGTAGCAGAAGTCGTAAAAGCAGTTGCAGTAGCAGCAGTTGTAGCACTCGTAGCAGTTGCAGTAGTAGCAGCATTAGCAGTAGTAGCAGCATTAGCAGTAGTAGCAGCATTAGCAGTAGTAGCAGCATTAGCATTAGCAGTAGTAGCAGCATTAGCAGTAGTAGCAGCATTAGCAGTAGTAGCAGCATTAGCAGTACCAGGTTACTGGGTTGTTTCTGATACTTCAGATGTTTCTTCTCAAAAGAGATGAAATGTAAGACAAGGAATGATAGACAAGGATGCACGCACACACACACACACACACACATGCACGCACGCACGCACACATACACACACACACACCCATGCACGCACGCACACACACACACACACACTTATTTGCCAAATGATGCAGCAGTTGAGGTGTGGTGTCCAAAGGGCAACAAGGAACTCTGGACAAACAGAGCCCAGGATCCTGCTATCTGCTAGTGTGTGTGTGTGTGTGTGTGTGTGTGTGTGCGCGTGTGTGTGTGCGTGTGTGTGTGTGTGTGTGTGTGTGTGTGTGTGTGTGATCACTTAGACCTTTGTCCTTCTGGATCCATTTTGTCCTATCTTAACTCCGATAGACACTATCAGTAGTGTGTGTGTGTGTGTGTGTGTGTGTGTGCGTGCGTGCGTGCATGCGTGCGTGCGTGCGTGCATGCATGCGTGGGTGTGTGTGTGTGTGTGTGTGTGTGTGCCTGTTAGGTACAGTGCAGGTCAATGGCCAGTGCTCTGACCCCCCACTGACACCGGTGACATCACTGGTGTTCAGGAGGAACGACAGAAGCTCCAGCTTGGCTGTGGAGGGACATGTGAGGTGGAGCATCAGAAGCATTGCATCCTGGGACATGTAGTCAGCGCAGAGCAGCCAGGCTCCGCCTACTCAGTCAATGCAGCACACCGACGTCCAGACACACACCTGCTGGTCTCCACGCTGACACGAGAAGAAGCAAGAAGCTGGAGCCTCAGACATTCACGCTGTGGGGGAGGAGCAGGTGGGAAAGGAGAGGTGTGTTAGTGTGACACACACACACACACACACACACACACAGACGACGCCTCGGTGTGACAGGTGAGGTGAAAGGTCATGGGTCATGTGATGCGGTCGCAGACATGAACAGAGATGTAGTCACAGCGTGTGAATATGAGGACGTCGGTTCTCCCACAGCTTCAACTGATGAAGATGCTGATTTCAGCCATGCATGAAAGGTGGTTCTTCACTGGAACCCTCAAGGTTCCACAGCAACTGGCTGCCTGTTCCATCATCCATCCATCCATCCATCCATCATCCATCCATCCATCATCCATCCATCCATCATCCATCATCCATCCATCATCCATCATCCATCATCCATCATCCATCATCCATCATCCATCATCCATCCATCTGGAAATTACCTTGCTGACCATCTGAAATGATGAGTGATGACGAGAGGCTCCGCCCACCAGCTCTCAGTGACATGGTCATGGCTGCTCTGTGATTCAAGAATCATTCAAGGATCATTCAAGGATCATTCAAGGATCATTCAAGGATCATTGCACGCTGGAGGATTCTGGTTGAGCTCGCCATGAAGCCAGTGATGGTCTGCAGCTGTAGCAGTATCTAGATGAGGGGGCGGGGCCTCGGCTGGAGGGCGGCGATGCGCACCTGAGCAGAACGCGGCGGTTCCGTGTCGCGAGGAGCAACGGCCGCGCTCGGCCCTCATTTTTGGGTAAACAGAGCTAATGAGGGCCGAGCCGCCGGCGCTCCGCCTCTCGCCTCCATAAACTTTATTGGGGATGGACGCAGTAAAAACCGTTTCACCACAGAGACGCTGATATGTTTGCTGAGGAGGCGGGCCGAGCTCTGATAGTGGGGAGGGGGTGTGTGTGTGTGTGTGTGCGTGTGTGTGTGTTCCCAAAGGTTTGATTTACGCAGGCGAAAGTCGTGCCAAACATGGCGTCTTAGCGAGCTTCTACACGTCAACCAAACCAAACATCTGACCTTCAGAGGTGGAGGTGTTGGGGTCAAAGGTTGAAGCTGTGGCCTCCCAGGTGACCTTGACGACTCTCCACCGCAGGTCAAACACCTGCGACGCCCCGTCTGCCAGCCGGAACCGAAGAAGCCTCGGGACGCGGGTGAAGCGTCTCCTCCGACCGGACCGGGTCCTGCTGTCTTCTCGCCGAGTTCTGAAGGTCACCTGACCTGGAAGACTCACGCAGACAAAAGTGAAAGTGTTTGTGGACGAGGAGCCACATCCGGAGCCGTTATCAGGTCCAATGTTCAGCAGGCAGCTGTTCAAGGCCGCGAGGACCAGGACGCAGAGGGGGGCCGCGCGGAGAACCGCAGCCGCCCTGCGGTCATGTGACTTCAGTAAATAGAGACAATTACTCGAGTACTACGCGGGTTTAAAGTACTTGCACTCAAGTGCAGAGTTGTACTTCAGAACCAGGTTCTACTTTACTTCATCTGCCAGACGACATCATTTCTCCTCTGCTGAAAACTGACTGCAAATAAAGATCGAAGCGGCTGTGCTGCGACGATCCTCCCAACAACCCACCGATCGATCCACCCACCGATCGACCCACCCACCGATCGATCCACCCACCGATCGATCCACCCACCGATCGACCCACCGATCAATCGACCCACCGATCAATCCACCGATCAATAATTCACCTGAAACGAAGAATGAGAGAAAACTGAAAACTTGTCCCACCGCCTCGGACTGATCATGTGACCTCTGACCCGCCCCGGGAAACTAGACTTGTTTTACATCAACAGATTCAAGAATCTAAAAAGCTTCATGGAAACACCAAAATAAAAAAAATAAAAAAATAAAATATTGCAAATTGAAATTGTTTCGCTCGCTTGAGGTGCTGAAACCATTTATGAAAGTTCCTGCTGACGCTCCCGGCGCTCCCGACGCTCCGCGATCGCGCAACAAATCCTGGCTGGATCGATTCCGTACGCGGCCGCGTACCCGCCGCGTACCCGCCGTGTACCCGCTGAGTACCCGCTGGGTACCCGTGCCGCTGATCCCACCCAGAGCCAGGAGTCAGGCGTGGACAGGTTAGGAAGCGTGAACACTTCTGGATCCGCCCTAACGGGGAATCTTCGACCCAGCTGAGCAGCCGTTTCTGCTCCGAGTGATGAAGGAGAAACCGCTAAAACATTTGCTACTTTTGCTACATTTGCTACTTTTGCTACATTTGATCCTTTAGCTACATTAGCTACATTAGCTACATTAGCTACATTAGCTACATTAGCTACATTAGCTACATTTGCTACTTTGCTGCCTTTGCTACTTTTGCTACTTTTGCTATTTTAGCTACTTTTGCTACGTTACCATAGTGTTTTTAAATTGTTGCTTTGGTCCTTCAAGGACACCTAACGTAATATTTACCACTCATTATCAGTATGAATCATATCAATATCAGCTATCTAATTAGTATCAGCCAGACCTTCCGGGATATGCACACACACACACACACACACACACACACACACACACACACACACACACACACACACACACACACACACACCACGCGCGCGTGTAATCTTGCTGTGCTGCATATTGATTGGCGGCGTGACTCCCTGAGTCTCTCCTGGGCTGCGGGTCGTCGTCCACCAGCGACGGCGAATCAATCAGGAGGATTTAAGACACACACACACACACACACACACACACACATACACATACACTGAACACACACACATGGATCTTCCGGAGCTTCTTAACTCAACATTTCCGGACTGAGCCGGACGGCCCGGATAGCAGAGGGGGGCGAATGAGAGGAGGCTCCTGATTGGACGACGCATGTAAAATGTAAATAGCGAGAGGTTGTGGAGCCAAACTTCACTGACAGCAGCACAGATGATGACGTCACAGCGGACACGATGATGTCACAGCAGCCATGATGACGTCACAGCATCCGCGATGACGTCGCAGCAGCAGAAGATGGTTTGAAACCTCCAGTGTAAAAGACCTCGTCCGCTCGGCAGCAGACGTTCCTCCATAGATGCTCCTCGCCGCCGGAGCCTTCACACACGTGCAGGTTACCCATGATGCCGCTTGGCCCCGCCCCTCTTCATCCTGGAGGACGCGGCGTCCACGCTTCCCAAACCTCAGTCCACCTTAGACGAGCTCGGGTCGGTGTCGGCGGTTCTGGATCTGGTTTCGGTCCAGGTTTCACTTGTTAAGAGTCACGCTGTCATTGGTGGACGCGGCGATGCGTTCGCGGACGCTGTTTTTTTGGAAGCGTTCCTGGGCCGCTGTCCGATCGGGTGGCTCTCCTGTTGCCGGGTGACCTCACTGGTGGTGACGGGTTCTGCCAGCTGTTTTCTTTCAGCATCTGACGTTTTTTTTTGGAATGGGGCTTTTACTCTGAAAGGGTCTCTCAGCCTTTCCTGTTTGTCCCCTGAAACGCTGAGACGCCGGCGGCCATTTTTAACACCGGCGGCGCCACACAAACGCGGATGAGAGCCCCGTCCAATCAGAGGTGGTTATCGGGGGCCGCGGCGCCGTTTCCCTCCAGTGAATCAGCCCCACACATCTACTTCCTGTTGCGGGTGGCGTTTAAGTGCCCTGCACGGGCGTTCGAGGAGCCGACAGGAAATGACGTCACACTGGCGTCTTTAGTTTGGTGCACGGCAGAAGCGTTTTTTATTTTAGAGTGTCCACGCTGCTGCAGACGTTCACATTCCCGTGGCTATGATCAGACCCTGAACGCATCACAATGCAGCTGACGCAGCGTGTTTGTTAGCCCCGCCCACCCCACCGATGTCACGCCCACGTCTTCTTCTTCTTCTGCGTCGACGTTTATTACATCAAACTTCACTTATTCACAACTGGTTTTTACAAAAATCCCAAACCGGGTTTCCGCTCTCGTTAATAAATTCACGTAAATGCATGTTAATGATGAACAAAAAAGCAGCAAAACCGGTAAAATACTTAAAACTTTACAAAGATAATTAAAGTAAAAGTTGATTAAAAAACAAATTTGATCTAGTTTGTGTAACTTTTTTTTTTTAAATGAGACAAAAATATCAAAGAATAAAGTAAAAACAATAATCAATAATCAAAGGAAACGAGAGGATAAATACTGATGACATCATTAGTAACATCAGGGACGAGTGAAGCGTGTGTGTGTGTGTGTGTGTGTGTGTGTGTGTGTGTGTGTGTGTGTGTGTGTGCGTGTGTGTGTCTCTTTAAATTAGCTGCACATGTTGCCTGTTTTTCCGCGCCATCCCGGCGGCGGGATCGGCTTCACCTGCAGACGGCGGCGTTCCACCTTCCCCTCGCCTTTTCACCACGACGTCCTCGTCTCCATGGAGACGACAGGATGCGGCGACGCGAGAAAGGAAGCAGGTGAGGTGACTGGGCGGCGGCGGCGGCGAGGCGACCCGGGAAGCAGGCGGAGGAGCGTCTGTTAGCGGCGGCGTCCAAACATCACCTAAGCTCCGCCCCTTCCGCCCCCAGGATCCCAGAGCTGTCCAGTCAGGCGGCGGCGCCTCCTACAGTTCGAAGGGCTCGGCGCCTGCGGCGGGCCGGCGGCCTCGGTACTGAGCCTCCATCTCCTCCATCCAGGCCAGGCTCCAGTCCCACGCCGGAGCCGGGTCCAGCGCCGCCGCCGCCGAGTCGCCCTCGGCGTGAAACGGCGAGTAGAAGGCGCTGAGAGGCGAGGCGGGCGGGGAGAAGTCTGAGCAGAGAGGAGGACACACACACACACACACACACACACACACACACACACACACACACACACACACACACACACACACAATCTATTACAGCCATGTCCATGTACGAGAGGAACTATGGAAAAAATCATTGATTCAAACTGTAGAGCCTCAGAGTGTGTGTGTGTGTGTGTGTGTGTGTGTGAGATGTCATCATTGTTGTTAATTATTGTTGTTAATTTTCTTGTGTTCAGTAACTTTAAAATTATTATTAAAAAGTCAGGTTGACTGCAGGAGCCAATGAAAACGCGC
>CAAKHG010011441.1:27305-29968 GCA_901007715.1 Dactylopterus volitans | reverse complement strand
TGTCCAGCACATCCCACAGATGCTCGATTGGAGTGAAATCTAGGAAATGTGGAGGCCAACTCAACACCTTGAACTCCTTGTCGTGCTCCTCAAACCATTCAGTTGCCTCTGAAAGGGTGCACATGGTCTGAAACAATGTTTAGGAAGGTTGTACGTCTTAAAGCAACATCCACACGAGTGGCAGGACCCGAGGTGTCCCAGCAGAACATTGCCCAAAGCATCGCACTGCCTCCGCTAGCTCGCTCTCTTCCCATCGTGCATCCATGCGATGCAGAAGATAAATGTGATCCATCAGACCAAGCCACCTCCTTCCATTGATCCATGGCGCTGTTCTGATGCTCGCATGCCCAGTGTTGGCGCTTTCAGCAGTGGGCAGGGGTCAGCATGGGCACCCTGAATGGTCCGCAGCTATGCAGCCCCATATTTAACAAGCTACCATGCACTTATATTTTGACACCTCTCTGTCAGAACCGGCATTTCACTTTTTTCAGCAATCTGAGCTACAGTCGCTCGTCCGCTGGAATCGGACCACACAGGCCAGCCGTCACTCCTCATGCGCATCGGTGAGCCTTGGCTACCCCTGACTGTGTCGCCGGTTCACCGCTCTTCCTTCCTTGGACCACTTTTGATTCTGGTTCTGACCGCTGCAGACTGGGAACACTCACACAAGAGCTGCAGTTCTGGAGATGCCCCGGCCCAGTTTTTCAGCCATCACAATTTGGCCCTTGTCGAAATCACTCAAATCCTCAGGCTTGTCCATTTTTCCTGCTTCTAACACATCAATTCTGAGGACAAAAAAAATGCTAGGAGGGTTATCCCACCCATTGACAGGTGCCATGGTGACCAGATAATCAGTGTTATTCACTTCTCCTGTCACTGGCCATGATGTTATGGCTGATTGGTGTATGGAACAGGCTCCATCTGGATGCACTGACCCTTTATGGTAATTTACTAGAATTTCTCGGGTGTGGCAAAGCAGATCACCGTGGTCGACTGGAGTCCCCTCAATGTTTGTGTGGTAGCTAGTTAGTGGAACCCCTGCTGGCGTCCTGCTCCAACTGAAATGTTCTGCTCCGAGCAGCTTTGGCCTGCTTCTGCACCTCATGACCAAATCGGCTCACTGCCTCCACCGCTGGACTTACCCTATTAGGTTATACTGGTGGGGGTGTTTATGTTTCTGCGTTTTTCACTGTGTCCTGCAGTGCACATGTCAAGTGTTAAAGCACAAGATTAAGCGGGTCCCAACGAGTGCGTGTGCGCGTGTGTGCGTGTGTGTGTGCGTGTGTGCGTGTGTGTGTGTGTGTGTGTGTGTGTGTGTGTGTGTGTGTATTGGGGTATGTGTTTAAAGAAAAATCATTATTAAGTGGGGCGCTGAAGCAACAGCCCGAAGCAAAGCCACAAATGGAGACAGAGGGACACACACACGCACACACACACACACACACACACTCTCACACTCCCACACTCCCACTCTCTCGCCACCAGTACCTCTGCTTTGTCATATCTGTCCTTCCTTGCTTCCAAGCATTTTGCTCTGTTGATATTTGAAGAGAACACTTTTAATTGCCAAGCAGCTCAAACTATCTAATCCTCGCACCGCCCTTCCGTCTCGTTCTCCTTCCCACGTCTTGACCACCTCCAGCCTCTCAAGCCTCCAGCCTCCCAGCCCCTCTTTACCATTCTTTCCTTCCTTACCTCCTGCGCTCACCTTTGGCAAATTGGAGCCACTTTAAGAGCAGCTCGCTTGCCTGCCCATGGCTCGCATTTAAAACGTTAAGCATCCATTATCATCGGTCTCCAAGCTCACATTACTCTCTTGCGGGATCGCCAGCGCCGGGTGAAATCTCGTCGTCGGAGCAGATTACGCAGTCGGCTGCGCGCGCGTTCATGTGCAGGCTCCGGCGCTGTCGATGTTTAATAGAGATATCGGATTTCACATCCGAAGTGCGTCAGATCACCTGTTGCCAGAGACGATGTGACTAATTAGAGCGCGTTTGTCATGAGAATGGCCCGTCAGGAGGGATGTGGAAGGCAACCCTCCCGGTTTTATGAGAGCAGGCCTATTACAGTCCAACAGAGGAGCGCTCGTCAGGACGCAGACTTTGAATCTGTGTGCGACACCGAGTTGACCGATTCTTCACCACATGGAACAGTTCCTCAGTAGAAAAGGCAATCAATCCCCTGTGCGCCGCGGGGAGCTAATGATTAGCCAATTAGCGCCATGGATGGGACTTTCCCTCAGGTTTGCACAAATGTAAAAAGAAATGAAGGAGCAACCGGAGCCGTGACGAAATCGCAAGCAGCGCTGCTGCTGCCTTTTCGGAGCATCCAACTGGCGGTGGCGCGTTGTTTCCTTTGGACAGTTTGTTTGGAGAACGGAGAATGTAGTGTGTGGATTACTTATATAACTTATTGCTCGTTTAAATAAAGCTTAGTCCGTACGGTGTGCTATTACAATTAGGGCTCAAAGATCGTCATCTCAAGATGGACGTAGGGCCGCCAACTTGAGCGAGGAGAGGACAGCGGGACTTGAGGGTTGCAGAGGAACGTGTGCGCGAAAAGTAACTGAGGGCTGACACAACTGACACAATTACGTGACTTACGATTCTTTTGGGCGTACATCTGACGGCAGGCGTTCGTTTTTTTCGCCGCGCTCACCTTTC
>CAAKHG010011441.1:2305-22305 GCA_901007715.1 Dactylopterus volitans | reverse complement strand
GGTTATGTGTTGGAGGTAGCTCTGCCCTGTTTCATCGGTCTTAGAAACACAGAACCTCGTTGTCTGGTGCGTGTGTGTCTGTGTTTTTTTTTTTTTCCCACATGTGTGCGTTTGTGTTTTTGTTCTCTTGGGAATGAGGTTGTTTTCACAAATACATGTGAAAGTGGAGGCGTTTGAGAGCCGCGTGCATGTCACACGTTTGCGCGCGCACCTTCCCGATAGTGGCACGCACGCACGCACGCGCGCGCGCGCATACGAGTTATGTGTTTGGTTAGAGCGCGTTTCCTCTGCAGTCGTTCTTTTGTCACAGAGAAGCGAGGACAGGAAGTGATGTAAGTGGGAGAGGAGTGATAAATGAAACATTTCAAAGGAGTGGGTGGAGAAGAATGTGAAGGGACTGAAGTGATGACTGGAGAATGAGGGTTCGGATTGACTTTATATGAAATAATGACTGACTAATAATAAAAAAAAAAAAAGTGGGACGGATGAATAATGGCACTGAAAAATTAGAGTGATGTACTGAAAGGATCAATAGATGATTATACAATGGTTGGCAGATGGGTCGTTATAGTCGCAATATTAATGTGCTATTGCTTTTTAGAATTTTTTTTTTTTTTTTATTTTTTTTTTTTTACCGGACAAGTTGTCCAATCATATTCACAGCGAAAAACTTCAGTCCGCCCGTACAGCCGCGCTAAATGTCAATGATTTAACAGTTTCAACATGGATTCATTTGTATGCATACTTAAAAACTGCAAGATGGCGCTCACAATGCGCTGAATTTGTTAAATGATCCATTTTTAGAGTGGTTGAAAGAGCCACTGTGAACAATGCTGCTGTGGGCGAGTGAGTGGGCGGCGGGTTGAGGAGATGCTGAGTGTTAGATCCACTCAGCATCGCCTCTTAAGTATCCAATCCTTCATCCCTTCATCTCTCCATCTCTGTCCATCTATGCATCCACCCACCGACGCCATATATGTTACCGTCACGATAAAATTTGAAAATTGCCAGAATATCGACCTGACAATAAACATTTAAATCCACCGCTTTCCCTCATTTCCACATTGAATTCTGAATTCTGAGCTACTACTTTTTTGTTTTAGTCATCTGCCTTGTTTCAGGCAAAAATAAGAGTAGTAAGCAATACTTCGATTTAAAAAAAAAAAAAAAAAAAAAAAAAAAGTAGGTGTTTGATACTCATATAATCTGCTTCAAAAGTCCCTTGGCTGACTGCGATTGGCAGCGGCTCCAGGCTGGTGAGATGGATGGCGAACGGTGAGACACGAGGGAGAGCCAGCACAAGCGAGAGGAGGAGGAGGAGGTGATGATGAAGAGGATGGCGTGGGAGGGCCAACGCGCCAGAAGACAAAAGGCTCAGCGGTTCAGGGGGACACTCGAGCGGGAGGAGAGGGCCGAGTGAGGAGGATGCAACTCCTCTCAAGTGTTTGCTCACGTCGATTTGCGGCGCCGAGAGCGGCGGCGAGGAATTTAGCCGCGGAAAGGATGGTGGTTGGTGGGTACCAAGAGGCGCCGCCGCCGCCGCAGCTGGCTCTCAGTGCAGGTCTCCATACACCTGCGCTTGGACGCGTTCACAATCTGCACTTTGAAACATTAAATAAAAAAAGAAAACTCCAAACTGTGTAATTATGTGATTGGAGAATTAGCACCACCTGCTGCTAACTTGATGAACTTACAGGAAAGGTCCTGAAATCAGCTTCTTTTTTATTTATTTATTTATTTGTTTTTTGGAATATTCCGTGAAAATCTGTGACACATTTGGGCAGATAATTGTAGTCGTGTGTGTGTGAGTTCTGCTTCTTGACGTGCATCCTGATGGGTTATCAAAGGTTAGCAGGGTCTTAAAGCATCTCCCCCTACCATGATTCCCGCCCTGCTTTTGCTCGTCGAGCGTCTTTTATCATCGGGACATGTTTGAATTGTCCTCCCCATCAAAGCTGCGATCCCCTCAAAGATGTTTGCTGCGATCTGAGGATTCACACACGCAGCAGTTCAGTCTGGAACATCCTCGGGGGGCGTCATTGTTCCAGCGCTTTCAGAAGACACTGTGTGCTCACTGGCATGTGTAGTGTGTGTGCGTGCGTGTGTGTGTGTGCTGCTTGTGTGTGTGTGGCACGAGACTGATGGCTGGAGAGAGCGCAGCCGATCCGGAGGGAGCTCATCCTCCTGTCAGACCTGCTCCGGCACCCTTAATATGAACTTAGTCCAGGCTGAAATTGGAGCGATGATGTAATTTCCAAGCGCCGTCTTTCGGCTCTCCGGTTTGCTCTTATCTGCCTTTCATCTCGCAAGAAAATTGAAATGTGCGCCGCTATTACTCAAAGCACCTTTCCAGCCTTTAGCAGGGAGGCGGATCTGTGAAATGGATAGACTTATAATTTATCACATGATGGCCTATAAGGGAGCGTGAGAAAATAGAAACACGGATGCCGCTCGGCTTCTTAGATCATGTTTTTTTTTATGCGTTCAATTACGCGCTGCAGGACTTAAAAAATATTCATAGTTGGTGGAGCATGAGACTCGAGCTCGCTAATAAGTTCAAATACATTGAACTCTGTGTTCTCTCCTTATCACATATTAATCAATTGTGAAAAGATATTGTTTTCAACCAATCTGAATTATATTTATATGAAATCGCTTAATCAGATTATATTATCATTTAAGCCAAGGACACTTTTTGTTTGTATTTTACTCCGTAGTACTCAAACATTACCTGCTGCTCTCGTTAGTTTTACACCGCTTTTCCCTTTAAGATTCCAGTTATGAATTCAAAGAGGATTCCAGACTCTTGACGCCGCCAGGAAAGCCGCCGTAAGATGACGACACAAGTTACCCCCCCCCCCCCCCCCAAATCAGCCCGCTGAGTTGTTTATTTCCATGAGACTATTCTCTCCACCTGAGACTTTCATCTTGGCCTGGGGGGGGCCGAGATGAAACGGCAGGACCACCCCTGCGAGGTACCGGCCCCCCCTCCAATCACGGGGCTCCGCCGCGTCGTTCATAAATCCCCCGTTTTGTAATTAGCTCCTTCAGCGGGGAGCGTGGCAGCAGAATTGCAGCCTTTGAGGTGATTTCGGCGGAAGATTTCTTTTCTTTTCCTGTGCCCCTACACACTCCTCATAGGAGCGCGTGGAGTAATCAACATGTTCACAAGCGCAGACCCATAATTAAGATGCTGGCAGTCCCATGAAATGTGGGGTTTTTTTTTGTTTTTGTTTTTTTTGTTTTTATCTTTTCTTTTTTTTTTGGCAAAGCCCACTCGATGATTGTCAGGCTGTGAATAGTATGATTATTTTATGAGCTATTTAAGAGTCTTTGAGCTCTCTCTTTCACCGCAGGAGAAAGAATGGAGCAGGATTTTGACATCAGCCCCCGCTTCTTGGGCTGTGCTGTGTCATTATTAGAGGCAATAGAGAGGCAGAGCACTCCAGTATGAAACCCCAACTATATTCTCTCCATCTCCTCGTAATGCCTAATGCTAGGTAGTGTGTTAAAACCAGATTAGGCTCTCTGCTTAGATCCATTACGGCGTGTGCGCGTGCGTACGCGTAAGAGTATTAGATGGAGTTTGAGGTAATTGATTTGGGTGGAGGCGGATGTGTGAGGGCAGGCGGGGAAATGGAGGAAACCAGGAGGGAAGACAGGGAAGACGGGGGCGAGCATGAGCCTGCAGATGTGAAGAAGTAGTGGAGAGAAGTGGGACGAAAAGGCAACAAAACGAGACAACGCGGGGAGATCAGGGCATACTGATGTGTGTGTGTGTAGCGGGGGGGGGCGGCTGATAGATGATAGATGAAGACAGAGATACAAAGAGGTTGGGATAGATTTTCTTTCTCCGTGAGCCTGGACTTGACCTCGCAACAGATCGGCCTACAGTGATGTTCTCCACTAAAAGAAGCCTTTGCAGCAGGTGTCTGAGTTGTTCTCGCAGCCGCCGGCGAACGTTTCTCCTCCCAGTCTTCAGCCGCCGCCGCCGCCACCACCACCACCACCACCACCACCGTACACTTGGCCATAAACGCTGCTGTTTATAGAGCAGCTTTGTTGCCTGTAGGTTTTCTTCACCACAGATTGTGGACATCGTATGAGTCTGATGTAGCTGTTTGGAGAGAAACACGCAGCTTTAACAACAGCTTTTTCACCATTAAAAAATGCAGGAAATTTTAATATACTTTTTACATAGAATGTATTGTAAGAGTACTATTCCATTCTATTGGGGGGAAAAAAACAGCATCTTTGAAAGCTGGAAGATTTATTACACACATTATACGCAAATCTATTATTGTGCAGACCTCAGTTCGGCCTTTGAGAAATTGTTATGGACGTTTTCTGTGTTTTCATCTCCTATCAACTGGAAAATTCATTCGATTCAAAGAGTAATTAATACCATCAACGCATACTTGCTTTTTGCGCTGGTCTGAGTGGATGTCGGTTTGACCGTGCGCACGCAGGATCGACGGTGAAAGTACGCAAAACTACCTTCGGTCAGCAAGTTTAGTATGAGCAAAGAGGGTTTTTTTTTTTGTTGTTGCAGGTGGCAGAATGAATTCGCCACATCACTGAAGCGCGAGGGTCTATCCTCAGATCCCAACATTTGATCCAGAGTCCGAGCAAAATTCTGCCCACCAAAGCTTCCACAGAAACTGATCATGCAGCGTGGTCCTGCTTTCAAAGGTTCTTCATTCATTCGTCACGCGTGCTGCTCTGCAGTCAGCTCAGCACATACATGAAATGCTGACTGTGTGGAAGATGAATCAAGCACATAGTTTGAATGGGATTAAATGTAGAAATAGACTCGCGCGTTGATAATTCTGGTGTTTGTTTGTTTGGTTTTTTTTTTGGTTTTTTTGTTGATGTCTTGCATGATTCCACGCACAGAGTGACGGCTGAACGTTTCCGGTGGACCTGCTCCTTAAAGCCGCGCGTAGAAGCGGGGGCCACATCGGTGCAGCCCGGCTCTGATGAGACACCAGCTGCCAGTGTTTTGATTTGAATAATTTAACAAACAATCGCGCCGTGATTTCTGGGGTCTGGAATTTAAACCCCCAGCTTTCAACCTGCTATTTCCCGTGAGGCCGCGGTGTTTGCTGTGTACCGAGGATCAGACACGGAGGCTTGGCATTATGCGGCGCTCGTTTTGTTGCTGAATCGCTCTGGTGGCGTGTTTGGTCATTGAACAGTCGCCAGAGGGTGTTCATTACCCCGAACTCCAGTACTTCAGTCCTCTCCTCTGTTTTCTGGGTACCGTCTGCTATGATGTAATCAGATAGAAAAAAAAAATAGATAGAAAATGTAACATAATGTAACGTTTGGTTTGATATATACATGTTGGACAGAGCAATCCACTACTTTATAATAGCAGCCCTGGATGTCTAAATCAGTGTATAATATTTCCGTGCATTAAGGGAGATTAAGTTTTGCTTCCAGTTCCCTGAAAAAAACGCTGCTCCATCACGGGTGGTGGAGGAAGAGAGTCCTCACGCGGCACCCAGCTTGCCTTCCATCCAGTTGGCAGGTTTTCATTTTCACCTCCTCAGGTAGCGTCATCATGGGAGCCCACTGATTGGACACTTAAAACGCAGCCGTAATTAGCGAACGAGGGGTTCAGATTTAAACACGCGGTGATTCATTTTCGAGAGATGGCAGGGGCCAGTTCATGCGTGATTGGAGTGAAGCGGTGTAGACGGAGACGCTGTTTTGAAGTGCACTATGGGTATGGAGGTTTGAACTATATAAGACGCTTCAGGATGTTTTCTCATCCGGGAATTGCAGCTGAACTGCATGATGAGGCTCAGGGATTTTTTTTTTTCCCCCCCGCAGGTCAGAAGCTCATCATGTGATGCACAACTGTTATTTGTTTGAAATGCCAAATGCTTTTTAAAGATCTTTAAAAAAGCAAACTGTATATTGTACATCGTGTTCACTATTGCATCCTCACCCTTGCCGACACTGATGAATTTACTAAAGTATGCAAATATGAGTGATCATACATTATACCAGGGCCGGGGTAAATGCTATCTTCTGATTGGCCCGCACAAGTGCATTAAAAGTGTGTAATGCACACGTGCAGCAGTTTGGACATGACAACAATAATAATAAGCATGGCAGCCAAAGCTTTGTTATCAACTCGCAACAGAGGGAAAACACACCAGCGGCTGATTTCAGCGTTTGTTTCAATCTATTTTGGAGAATACAACAACTGTGAAGAACGGAGGAGGAAGAAATGGAGGAGAAAAGAAAGGAACCAATAGAAAATCAGGATATAGAACCTGCGCCTGAGGATCTTGAAATTATAGAGGAAGAGATGGATGAAATGGAAAACATAATTATGCCTCGGCGCTGGCAGCAGCTGTGCACGGACGCGTTATGTTTTCTCGGGTTGTGCAGACATCCGTATGCTTGCTCCAGTCTTATGAGAGCTGAGTCTCAGGAGCGCCTGGAGGGACTTCAGGCTTCATCCTTGGCACGAACCTCGCAAACGTTCTGCCGTCATTTTTCATTTCCACACAAATGGCTAAATAGATTAAATGACGTGGCGTGACACAGTTACTTTTTGTGTCCAGGTCAAAGTTCCTGAGCTTCATCCCAGCATTGATCGATCAGTTTGACCTCAAGGAGACTTCTTTTTTTTCTTTTCTTTTTTTTTTTTTTTTTTTGATGGTCAAATGTCACTGCGACCTCACAAAATGGCTATATCATCTGCTGATTTAAGACAACATTTTACAGAAATGTCTTAAATGACGTCGTGGCATTTTGTGCACAAAAAGGTCAGAGGTCAACCTCACCGCGTCATTCTCGTCATAGGGATATTTTAGTAAAACCTGGAGGGAACCTATTGTTTAGGTTTGGCACAGTTATCAGGAGTCGGCAAAGCGTCACTCAGCAGGGGGTTGGGTGTAAGTCAGGTGCGGATTATGACGACATTTTAGCCAAATGTCTAATAGGATGAAGTGATGAAAATTATGTCATACGTTACTCTCCATGCATTTAATGCAATTCGAAGTGTCCACTTCATATGTTATGAACAGAAATGGATGCAAAGTGGCGGTTAGCGGAGGCAACGCGCACGAGTTGACCTAGTTGACTAAGTGGCTTGGAGGCTTCGTGGGCAGCGATGAGCACTCATTTGATGCATTTCCATGCGCAGTAAAGATGGGTGTGATTCAGCTCGAAATGATGCTACTTATCAGATAGTGTAAGCCCATCACCATGGTAACATTGAACCTCTCAACATCAAATAACGTTTTTTGGTTGTTTTTTTTTTTTTGTGGTTAGTTTTTCTGCTGCACTTATGGCTGCGTGCATCCGTCTCGGCAATTCCGACCTCACGCTCATCCGAAGCTGAAAGCTGGGCAACATTGTCTCAGTGTAGAAGGACCAATGGGGGCAGCTCTGCTTTTCTCTCCTGATGACGGGAAGGCTCACTCACCTTTCTATTCACATGCGGTATATTTTCATATGTTGCATATTTTAGACTCTGATCAAAGATGAGGATTCTTCGTCCTGAAGAGCATCACTGGTGCTCACATCTGCAGCATTATAAACCTCGTCCCCCTGGGGTATTTCAATATGTTCACAGCATAGGGCAGTGATATGATACCTGCAATTATCAGAAAATCTGCAACCATATGATTTCAGTTGAATTCCATTGATATATTAGCAGCATATATACCTACGAAACGTGTCGGTAACATTTTTATCAGCAAAATACGACTAAAATGCCATCAGAATGTTTTATTTCTCAGCTTATCCAGATGAAAAACGGTCCACTCCTTATGCTTGAAAAAAAAAACAACCTTCTGTTCAAAATGAAATGCCACATTTGTCATGTTTATGTCTAAATTTTTTATTTTATTTTTATTTTTTTTATCACTCCAAGAGCAGCAGTTTTAGAGGGAGCAGCGGGATGACTAATGACAAAGATGCGCCGCCGGAATTTCAAAATAAAGGCCATCTCTAAGAACACGGACTAGATGTTCTTTTTTTTTTTCGTAATCTTTACATCAATGTTATTTGATCGTTAGTCACTGGGCCGACATATGGATCTAGATGAATGGATCGTTCCGCCTCTACTCAACACGTCAGCAGTGTATTCCCGACTGCAGCCATGTTGGCTCACCCGTCCACATAGCACACACGTGCGCGCACAAATACACACACTGGGTTTTTCCGGCTAGACATTCCATATGAAAATGTATCGCAAGCTCATTTCACAGCTCCGTCTGTGGCTGATGGAGGTGGAGTCAATGATCTTCAGAGACCTTATCAGTTCTCTAATGGTCTACACATTCACCTTGTTCCTCCCCATCAGCTTGATATCGCCGTTTTCCCTGCATGTGTGTGTTTGGTTCTCTTAGTGGTCGTTCCGTTCACTGTTTTTGCCCTTCGGGAAATTCTGACACGTCCAATTGATCGTAACAAAACCTTCCTAAATTAATACCTGCCAAGTACCAAATGGTAGATTTTTTTTTTTTTTACTTGGCAAATGCGACTTAGAAAATGGTGAACGTTACCATTCATCTGTATTATGACCGGGAAGTCTTCAAGTGTCACAGCTGAATAGTTTTGCTTCTCTGACATATCAGTTTTAAGATGAGATGAGGTGTGTATGTGTGTGTGTGTGTCACAGTGCATCTCCCCCACCCCCTACATAGTGGCTCCCTATTGGCTTTCTAGCTAATGTGTTGTCTTTCTCTCTGTGTCACTGTCTGTCTTTGTGTGTGTCTGTCTGTCTGTCTGTCTGTCTGTCTTTATGACTGTGATGTTCGGTGGCTTGCACACAATTTTCTTTTCTTCTATTTTTGTGTCACTCTGCCACCTCTGGCCTGTCATTTCCCTTTTGTTCGCTTTTCTCTTTGTTTTTTTTTTGTTTTTTTTTGGTGCATGTTTTGTCTTCGCCATTTTTGCATTTGCACTCCTTTCTACGTACGCTTTAAATGTCTGTTTGAGTGTGTGTGTGTGTGTGTTTGCGCTGGTCTCTCACACACACACACACCCCTGTCCACATTTATGTCTGTGCATCTCCTTCTTTGTGTGTCTCCTCGTGGCTGTCTTGTCTTTTCCCCTCGTCGCTGTCTCCATAATGTCCCCCTCCTCCAGCCTTTGTGACTTTGCTGAACGGGGACCAGGCTCAGGATGCCATCCGCTCCCTCCACCACAGCACTGTCCGCGGGCGCTTGATGAACGTCACGCTGCAGCCGACCGACTCCCTCCTCTGCCTCACCAACCTGCCCCACACCTTCACCGCCCAGCAGTTCGAAGAGCTGGTGCGCGCCTACGGAAACATCGAGCGCTGCTTCCTGGTGTACAGCGAGCTGACGGGTCACTCCAAAGGATACGGTTTTGTCGAATACATGAAGAAGGACTCGGCTTCCCGGGCCCGCTCCGAGTTGCTGGGCCGGCCAATGGTACGTCAGGGCGGTTTGATCATTTGTTGTTGTCCTGCTATATTTACAGTATCCGAATGAGACAAAGGGGCAGATGGAGCGAGTTCAGTTGTTTAAAAGCTGATTTGGGTGTTTGAAAAAGATGTTATTTAGTTCCCACTGACAAAGTGACCTAAAAAAATAGAGAAACACTCCAGTCAGAGGTTTTTGAAAGATATGACTTCAGTTGGTCATATCATATCTACTTATTGGCCATATTTATATCTGTGTATGCATTTGTGAGTGTGCAATAAGAAGACTTTCAGTCCTGGGTCTTGTCACTGCCAAGAAACATGTAATCAACCTTATTATTAGCAGTCAATGAAAACTTGCACCACAGGGAAGAACAGATAATCAATAGAAGTACTGGTTCTCCAAGTGAATTTATTGGCACAATATGCAATTTAAAAATGCAGCATAAGCAACAAGAAAAGAGAAGAACACCTCATCTCAAGGCACACGGGTGTCAGTTCACGTTTCTCAAGTCAAGTCATGCTTTATTTATAGAGTGCAAAACATAAATATGCATCGACATTAATATTGATTAACAAAAATCAGAACATAGAGAGAGAAAAATAAACTATACAGAACACACACACTAAGAATGTAGCCATAGGCAGTTTTCAAAAGTAGGGTTCACACTAGTTTGTCTGACCTTGCATTTTCGACGGGCTTCGAAAAAAGGGAAGCAAAATCTGTCCGAATGGGCGGACGTGCAGCTCAGAGGCTGCAAAGCTCTGGGATTCGTCCCGAGAGCAGAGATGATGACAATCTAAAAGCAGATAAGAGCTGGAAGAAATGAGAATCCGATCTTACATCTGGCCGATCCCTGGGCTGTGCAGGGCGATCGCTCGCTGATGGTGCAGTGGATGGACGTCAACCAGCTGAGCCAGGAGGAGAACCTGCATTCCAGGTGTGTGTGCGTGGACCGGCTGCCGCTGGACCTCTGCGACTCCGAGGAAATGACCCAGCTCTTCTCTGACACCTACAAGCCCGTCTTCTGCCAGGTAAGCTTGTGTGTGTGCGTGCGTGCGTGCGCGTGTGTGTGTGCGTGTGAACAGCGTTTCTGCATTTCACGCGCGGCTATTAATTGTTAGAAAGTCATGTCATGTCGAAAGCGGATAATGCTGGCAGTTGTGCGACTATTATGGTAAAAGTGTCACGCGTATGAGTGAGACCTGCTGGGAAAATTTCATTTTCTCACTTGAATTTGTGCACGTGGGATTCGCTGACACGCTTGTCGCTGCACGCGCACCTTTCATCGACCGCGCACCTTTCATCGACCGCGCGCGCTGATGTCAAATTTGAGGGCTGGCGTCCCCGTTGGCCCGCCTCTCGCCGTCGCTAAGCAACCGTTTCCATGGTGAGGTGTGGCTGCTGTGAAACCAGCCCCGCCCTTCCACTCTGCTCTTGCTTTTCTTTCAACTTGCCCCGTGTTACGCGCTGCCCGGCTCCGCTGCATCCACTCCGCCCCCACATGCCCATTTAGACATCACTCAACGGGTATCTGTCATCTATTGCATTTCCAGTTTTAGCTCCACCCCTCTGCCCTCTCCCACATAGAAATCAATACACCCACATCATCCCGGTCCCATGGTGCTTTGTGGGTGTTAAGCTCATGTTGCTTCACTGTTGCAGAGCCAGCAGGCTTTGACCTATGGCTCTGTGTGTGTGTGTGTGTGTGTGTGTGTGCGTTGTTTTTTTTTTTTTTTTATGTACTGTACATTATGTGCTGGCAAGTGTGTGTTACTGTTAAATTTCACCACCGACGAAATGCTCAAATCTTATGAAACCGACAGACATGGAATGGCACGGATGAGGACAGTCTCACGCACACGCGGTGGTACTTAAAGGGGCAGTCGCAGGCTGTAGGTGCAGCTGATTTTGTACGGACCGACTTCCTCTGTTGGCTGGACGGTCTCATACTTTGAATGAAACCTGCAGCCTATGGAAAAAAAAAAAAATGCGATTTCAAAATCACGTTTGTCTTCTGCACATGAAAATCCAGCTTCAGCTTTGATTTCACAGGGTCATCTTCATTTAGGCTACCTGCCTGCGTATGAATGTGCACTGCACATTTCTGCACGTTGTTGCTCTGGCGTTGCGAGTTGAGAAATAAAAATAACAAAAAAAAAAACATTACAAAGCTGTGGTGGAGGCCAGGACATGCACTTGATGCAAGAAATCGATGTAGATACAAATATATTTGGAGACGCGTAACCTCGGGTGTGCCGGCTCAGCTGTGTCAAGTCTGCGTTACCCTAAACCAATAACATTAATGTTAATATTTGTATTAAATTCTCAGTTACCAGCTGGAATTTCTGCTTTATTCCTTCCCTTTTTCTTCATTGTGCTCCAGCAAGACAGAGTTCAGTTCACTTCTTAGAGATTCATTGCTCTAGGAACTGAAATGGTTCAGACACATAAAAGAAGCACATCCAGTATGTCTTTTTAGCTGCATATTCATTTGCCCGGCATCATTATCTAATGTCTCTCTGTTGATAAGTTCAGTCTGTCTCACATAAACCTCCGTGCTCCTCCTCCATGGGTAGAACTCAGCCCCGTTGTCACTTCTCCTCTGTTCAGAGTGCACTTAACCTGCAGCCTTGGCCCTGAGAGCTATAAATCTGCTACCCACGAAAAGGCCCACAGACAGCACTTTCGCATGAGTCATCTAAGAAGAAGGAAAAAAAAAAAAAGAGTAAAAAGAAAGGAAAAAAAAGTCAGTCATATTAGAGGGAAGGACAACAGAAAGCAGGGAGGTGAAGAAGTGAGGAGGGCGGGCAGAGCTGAGAATGCCAGACCTTTTAAAGCAGGATGGAGTCGGGGAGGAGATGCCTGACAGAGTCGGGCCTAATCGAGGGAGACGGGGAGAGGTGGAGAACTGCGGCAGCGTGCCGGAGAGATCTTGAATGTCAGTCACCCTGACAACGAGGTACATTTGCAACCATAAATGTTATAATTATGGCCGGGAGCAACTTTTAAAAAAGAACACAAAAAAAACCAAAACAAAAAAAAAACACTCTCAAATAGAGACAAATTCAACACATCCGCTCAGTCTCACTTAGTGAATGTAAAATAGTGGTAAGTGGGGGATAGAAGGACGAAAGCGCATGATGAGGTTCACAAAAAGAAAAAGCCTACAATTCTTTACAGCCGTTTCAAAGTGCTCTTCAGCGCAACGCTGAACCTCAATTTGCTTCTGATGATTGTACCTTGCATTGCAATTTATTTCTTTATTTTTTTTTTTAACTAGACGGCACACATAGCACACACACATATGACATATGACGCTTACACTTGTTCTTCATTTGGCCATGAGCAGCAGCTTGGACCCTTTTTTTTTTGGTTTATTCCAGCAGGTTATGGTGATGTTTCTGTCACGGTTATTGTCATATTGCAAGATCTGAAACTCAATTTCCAAAGTACATGTATGTATCAGGACGACTTATGTGATAATCTGTGTGTGAGGATGCCCGGTGCAGACAATTAAAGGGCAAGATGGAGTTATCCATCGAAGATCGTTTAATGTAGCATCATCGGTGTAATATACACTAAAATTTTGGTGCGTCATGAAAGGTAAATGTGTCTTCTTTTTTTTTAATTTGCTTGTTTATTTATTTATTTATTTTTCCAAACGTGTAATAAAACAGAAAAGTAAGAGAAAATGCAAAAGAAGCAGACAAAACGAATAAATAATTAAATAAGTTAGGTCCTAGTTTCAACAAAGTACAAAGGAAGTTATCAATCTTACAATGGATAAATCAGCTTATATATTCTAAAAGGAGTGGGAAGAGGTGCAAATTTATTAAATTAAATAATGATAATCTAGCCTCCTCTTTATAGAAACAATTTTCTCTCCAACTCCCATACTTATACGGTGATAACGTAATTATTTACATATTTATCACAGCCATATTTCGTATTTTCCTCATTATACATGTGTACACCCACTCAGCCTCACCTCTACTCCCACCCCCTCCTCAGACACACACACACACACACACTCACACTCACTCACTCTGCCGCTCCCATCCAGCACTCTTCATCAGGATCTTTACGGTTCATCTTGTCACTGTGAGAGGCCGTGAACCCTCCCTCAGACAGCTGTGACAGCTCTGGCGTGACCTCATCACTCGGTTCAGATAAGTGACGCAGCCATTTAAACTTCCCTCCGCGCTCGCTCACACACACACACACACACGCACGCACGCGCGCACACACGGAAAACACACACGGAGTGACAGGGGCGTTCCGGTGCGACTTAGTCCCACCAGTGTCTCAGTCAGCGTTTCTTGTCTGCGGACCGTGAACGAGGTCAAGAGCTGTCAGACACACTGATAACCAGCTCAGTGGCTTCGGGTTCTGCACTCACAGGCACACACACACACACACACATGCGGGCGAGCGCACGAGCTCATTTGACGAAAGACGGGTTGTTATGAAACTGTCATTGCTTTTTTTTTTTAATGACTGTCTCCCCCCCCACATAGAAGAAAATAGCCTCGATGTCATTTCTGCGGTCACTACTCAACGCTTGCGAGCAAAGCAGAGGGGCGGAACGTAAATCTACTGGTAAATTGAGCTGTTAGTTCTGGGGGCCTGAGGAGGGAGAGGGGTGGGCCTTTTTTTTAGGGAACAGCCAATGAGCTTTTTTCTCAGTGTAATTCCAAGTGCAGTTCCACGGAGCACGACTGCCCTCGGTGGAATAACACGGAACATACTGAAATCTTGTAGGCGCAGCTTTGATACGGCAAATGCGACTCAGAACCTTTGACTAACGGCCTGGTTAATATGCTTCATTACGATCGATTTGTCCAACTTCATTACCGCCGGGCCCCGACCATGACACCCGAAATCCATTAAATGAAACTACAAGTGGTACCAGTGCAAGGAGTGCTGACAAGTGTAAATAATAAACCAAATGATGGCTTAATTCCAAACTGCCTCCGTTTCAGGATCCTGGGATTGCGCGTGCCGGTTATTTGTCGCGCTGTCGTGACAGAATTTGTAATGAGTTGATCCGTTTTGTTTTTTCTTTTTTTTTTAATTTACGCAAGTGTTTTGTTTTTTTGGTTTTTTTTTTACAAACAGCAAGATTGATGTCATATTTTACTCTTCAATCTCTCTCAGTCTTTAGTTTTATGAAGGTAACGCCACAACACACAGAATCCCATGTTAAACTGCACGGAGGTTGCGCACTCCTGCCTAACTCGCCCCCAAATACAATCAAAAAATGTATGGATGGTCATAGCTGCCGTCATATAAACCGGCATGTGGCGTGCGAGGCTCACATGCAGCGCAGCGCCACGTTCCATACCTCCTAAATTTACATAATTGTCGGTGTGGATCCGAACAAAGATTGAATATTTCATATAGCGTGAGCGCAAAAATTAGAACAGCGGCGCTCACTCGGTCTTTGCATCGTTACTCACACGTGCGCGCACACACACACACACACACACACACACGGGGCTGATGATAGCTTTAGTACCATTTGCAATCCGGTTTGAATGCAATTTAATGTGTGATATATGTTTTGCGGTTCCTCCGCCGCGTTCTCTGCCGCACAAAAGCGCCGTTTAGCAAGTTTGCATCCGTTTTCCATCCGTCTCCCTCAGCCTCCCTCACTTTCTCGAGTCGCCAGCCAGCCCCCGATGTTTCCCTCCTCCGCTCCTCCCCCCGCCTCCATCTTTCCGCCTCTCCATCCTGCCCTCGACTCCCCTCCTCTCTCTTCCCCCTCTTCCCTCCATCCGTCCGTCCATCCATCCATCAATCCATCCATCTTTGAAGTGGTAGAGTGGTTCATGTAATTTCCATACAGTTCGCCTAATGTATGCTGATGATAATAGCCTATCGACCCACTCCTCCACACATACATCCATTTCCCTCCCTTGTTGCCTCCATCCATCCATCCTCTATTCAGACTGGAGGGAACAGCTGACGGATGAGTGGAGGGTGGAGGGGAGGGGCGGAGGGAAGAACTGGAGGCCCACTTGATTGAGAGCTGATGGTAACAGGCGTCAGCGCTCAGTGCATTTGTCTCCTGCTGATTTGCATTCTGACCGCTTTTTACAATAAAATCTGATATGATGGATTTTCCTAAGTGGCCGTATGATCATGAAAGCGTAATTGCAATCACAAGTGGAACCCAATGCCGCAGCGGGCTTTGCTGCACACGCTGTTTACGATGCAGTTTAAGATACTTAGGAGGCATCCATATGGCTTGGGAGGAAGAGAGAGGAAGACATCTCCACTCAGTCGCCCCGAAAATTAGTTTGCAGCTACTTCGCTAACTTATTAATTCATTATTTATTTGAAAATGCATTTCCCAGTCTCTGTTTTTGGCCCTAGGGAATCATAATTTCACTTTTGATCAGTAGACAAATCCATGATTCAAATCGGCGCTTCAATCGATGGTGGCAGTGATTATTGACTGCGGATGTTTCCCAGAATGTTTCATTAGTTTTGTCAGCGGCGAGCATCCTGTGATAAGTAGAATGCGTCACGAGCTATTATGCAGGATATGTGACTAATGCGCGCTCACGGTAACGTGCATGACGTCATCAAGCCCCCCCCTGCCGCGTGTCCTCATTCACCCGTTACATCTCTCGCCCTGTGAAATGTGTGCGTGCTCTCGTCTCCCACGTTAACTGGACATGGGCTTTGTTGTGCTCAGCCTCGCAGGGTTCGAAGGGGGGAGAAAAAAAAAAGAGACGCTTTTATATGACCGCAGGAGCACAAGTGCTTTTTAGCGTTGGCACTGAGCGCTGGGGTCAGAACGATTAAGCTGAGTGGACCTGTCACCTGATCGCTGTGGCTGTTTATCTGCTGGACTGCCTGAGTGCTTCACTCCACCTCGCGAGGCTCCACGTACTTTCAGCCTAGAGACGCTCGGATTCACCGGAATGGTGGTTTCCTTATCCGTGTCAAAATAAAATCAGATTCATTAAGTGCAAGGGGGCTGCCCTGTAGTTCTTGTCTTGGTTCCGCATTATGAGCATTATTGTTATGATTATTTTTGTAAGGTTCATTTTTCGGGAGACGTCTGAATCTTTGGCATTTCTATTTCTCCCATCAGCCAATCAGCCCGGCCAAATTATCGGTGTAGCTCATCTCTGAACGCCTTGGCTCCTCCAATGAAATATTCAGCTAGTGTGATGTACCTTCTGTTAGACTGTCCCATTTATTTTGAGCAACTGTGTAAAACGGGCTGTAATTTTGAGACAGTCACCGCGATGCCTTTGCCTCCCTCCCCATGTTAAAAGCTGAGAGCCCCGCACTCCGAGATCCATTGTGGCGTTCAGAGGCAAAATTACCAAGAATTGCGTGGCTGTAAACACTGGTGACTTCAACCGCGGCAAAATCCGTCGTCGCAATTGACGTGAGCAGGTTGCTTCGGCAGTTTCACACTGTGAAAGGTGACGCATGAATTCCGCCTCCCTCGTCTCTCTCCCTCTCTCTCTCTCTCTCTTTTTTTTTTTTTAAACCGCTGTTTCCATCGACTTCTGCCACCACTGCGAATAGGTCAAGTGTTCTAACCATAAGCCATTAGCCCTTCACAGTTGTCATTACCTAATATTATCCATTAGCTTCAAGCTATTAGCCTGTCTGCATTATTTAGCTGCTCCCGGCATACTGGAAATGACTGAAGCGTCTTCTTTGGATGTAGCGCCGCCGGCCTTGAAGCGCCCTGCTCCGGCCTTGGGAGATCCTTTTTATCGACCGGTAGCCTTGAAGAAAATGCGTGCAGGCTCCTTCTCGCGCGGAGAAGAGCGAGACGGTAAAACGGTGTGCGGCTGTTAAGTTGGTAGAAGTCGATCATTCGGTTTAGATTTGTCATTTTTGTGTGATTTTAATATTTCCATGATCGAAACAAATAAACGAAATGAAATGAAAGCTCCTCTTTTTTTTTTTTTGTCTGAATTTACATTAGATGAATAGATTGGGCAAACTATGCTTGCTTTGCAGCTACATGTCTGTGACTCACTTTCGAGTGGAGAAGATCACCATGGTAACTTTGGCTGCTGGCCTCCTCTGCTGTGGATGGCCATTCAGTGTAGCTTTGATCAGCTTTCTTATTCTTCTGTATCTAGATGACGCCGCGAACGTGGTGCCGAAATAGCCTTTGCCGCTTTTGTGCTGTTTCCAGGCGTCTGACCTTTGTGGTGTGAATAAGAGGGTTTCCTTTAACCTTTATGAATTCCAGGATTTCTCATGTACCACTCAGCAACACCGTGTCAATCCATGCCTTCAAAGTCTGCAGTCCAAAGTGTGTGTGTGTGTGTGTGTGCGTGAGTGCTGGTTCTTCAGGATTTTGAGTCACTTCATTGAAATAAACACTCACCCCACAAACTCGCTCCAATAAACCAGACCGCTTATTAAAAAATGTGTTTTTCTTGTTTGTTTCTCGTGCCGTCGCCTCTTAAGCACTTTGATTCTGGTAAAAGAAGGAAGCGTCTGTTCCTCAGAAGTACAGACCACGAATTTATAACTCTTCCCAGAGGTTCGACCATCGCACAGAACAGCTAATTGATTATGGATGAGGCATTTGTGTCTCACTTCATATTAGATGACATGAATGGCTGATTTTACCATATTTTATTGAGTCTTTTAAGTAGGAATATGTCCTTTTGAACACTTGAAAAGGTGAACTAATTGAAAACCATGTTGGAAATGTAGCGATTAGACCCACGCATGTAAACTAAACGATGATCAGATCACCTCAAACCCCAGATGTTAGATGGTAGAAATGGTCATTGTGGTCATGAAGCACAAAATGACTTCAGTATACAGTATTTTGACTATATGTGACTGATTACAGTTAAACAATACGTAGTTCTTTGCCGTGTACTGAGATGATTAACTCTGAAAATTCACTTTTCTTTCCGCATCTCTGCTCCCCTGCGCTTCGCTGATGCTTTGGTGCATGACTTGAACTGCTCCGCGTTTCACACTTAAACTGGGAACGTTCGCACAAGACCCGATAACAATTTACAAAGCCGGGGCCTTAATTAAAAAGCCGTAATTGGATGCACGTTTTCTTCCCCAGCTTGCTCAGGATGAGGGCAGCCCGGTGCGAGGCTTCGGCGTGGTGGAGTACGAGAGTGCAGAGCAGGCCGAGGCGGTGCTGACGGAGATGGACCGAACACTCGTGGGAGGGCAGGAGGTCCGTCTGTCACTCTGCACCCCGGGCACCTCAGGGAGAAGCACCCTGGCTGCGCTCATCGCTGCCCAGGGTATGGTGAGTATGGAGCTCGCTAGAACCAATGATAATCATCACCACACACGCGTAGTATCAGGACATGACACCGCGCCCCGTACCAAAAAAAAGATATAAAGGAGTGAGTGCATGAGTGTGGCGGGGAGTCCTCTCCATAAAGATGGCAAAGTTGGTATTATTTCCTTTTTTAAATCAACTCGGCTTGTAGTGCGAAGCAAAAGAGAACCGGCAAAGCGGAGCAGCATAATTCCTGCCTCCCACGGAGCGCCTCGCGTGGCCTCCCGACCTCTGCTAAAAGGATAAAGCAGGACCAGGCGCTCGCATCGTTCATCAGACCGACCTTGATCTTCCAAATAATGACTGCCCAGAATAACTCTTACACTTCCTGTGCGTAGCTCAGGGAACTGAATCAGGTTACCTGGACTCGGGTACGTGTCTGGAAGACGTTTCGCCCCTTTTATTCAAGCGGGCTTCTCGTCCGGGTGGCCTGGTTCAGTTGAGATACCCGTTACGTGGACGAATGAGAACACGCACAGGCATATTTCTCTGTGTAAGTGCGCTCAAATTGTGCTCAAATGTGAAGTGGAAAGGGGCTAAAAGTGCACACGCAGACTAGTCAAACACAGCGAAACATTTGGTTTATTTGTCTTATGAGGAGGAGCCTTTTTTTTATATCCGTACTATTATTATGAAAATTGTGTTTGGCTACTCAGCTTCTCACCTTAAAAATCCAGACCGGAGTAGGAGACCGAGGAGTGACAGTAATAATGAAGCCTTGAGGTGGTGTGTGTGTGTGTGTGTGTGTGAACAGCAGCAGCAGAAGTGTACAACGAAGCAGCTGGCGTCAGACATTTTCGCCCGGCGCCAGATTCTGGGAACCTCGAGTAAATTCATCCGCCGTTCGGGGCAAAAGTTGTTTGGAAATTCCTCAGAACTCAGAAGCTCCAACGCGCAAAAGCGAGCAGGAAATTCACGCAGCTCGGTCTAAACGCGAAGCCATCGCCATCTGGCTGCGCCGAGACGTGCCGAGGTTAGGCACGTTGCACATGCGTGAAACCCCCGCAGCTGAAAACGTCCTTGTCGCTGTGGTATCCCCTCCTACACAGCGCAGTGGCAGAGAGCGCTGACATGATAATTATAGTTCTATAGTCTGATTAGGCTCCTCCACTGTCTCCTGCTGCCAGAAATAAACCACACTCACAGCCCGCGACTCGGTATGAGGCTCTCACACACACACACACACATTCATACACAGATGGCGGAGGCTGCCATGCAAGGTGATCATCAGGACCAAACTTTGACGCAGGAGCTGCGGTTTGATCCAGGGACCCTCT
>CAAKHG010011435.1:3636-14081 GCA_901007715.1 Dactylopterus volitans | reverse complement strand
AATGCCAGCCTTTGGGGAGGAGGGGGGGGGGACCCACATCCGAATCCCATCAGTCAGGATGCGAAGAGGAGAAAGTGGGGGTGGGCTGCACACACCTCACGCAAACCAGCTGATAACAAGAAAAGGTATTTTCAACAAGAGTGGCACTTTTCTTTTTAGAGATTAGGATGTGCACAAAATAAGCATGACATTTATGCCACAGAATACAATGCAACAGCCCTGCAATGAATTCTGCGCTGTGGAGTTTTATGTTGACTTTTTTTTTTTTTTTAATTGAATCTGCTTGAGAGAGGCGTTGACACATGTGAGTGATTGCTGTTGAGGCCGTCGTTTGTTACGCTGTCGAACTGCACCGCGTTACACTCTCCGAGGGGTCCCTTAATATTTTGGCACCCGAAATATTAACAGCACCACAAATCGCAGCCCCAATAACGACCATTCAAAAACGACCCCTCTCCCACACGGGTCCGCACGGTTCCGGACGTGACGCCCCGCCGTACGCCCACCAGCACCTTGATGAACAGCAGTATGTTGAGCACTTTGGTCTCCCGCTTCCCGTTCTTCTCCCGCAGCACCAGCACGTCCAGCAGGCTGGCTCCCACCCGCTGGCCCAGCTCGGCCAGGCGGCCCTGCAGCTCGGACACGGAGTAGACGCGGCTCTGGCAGTACTGCACCACCTCCGAGAACAGCAGGCCGAAGGCGCTCACGCTCACTTCGGTTTTGGGCCGGCTGAGGGGCCGCTCCAGGATGGCAGACTTGCCTCTGGTGAAGCGGGTCTCCATCGTCTGCTGAGGGGCTGTCGAGGAGAGAGAGCGCGCGCCTTTAAGAGGTGCTAGCAAGCTAACGCCGAGCAGCGCCGCGCTGCTTACGCACAAACGCGACACGTACGTATGTTTAATATGTTTAAGTTTTTTTTTTTAATTTAATTGAAGGGCGTTCCCGAAGGACAACCCGCTCGGAGCACATTATTAAGAGTCCGTGTGGTCTCTTACCGGTGTTTGTTGTTTCGATCACTTCCTGTTCCGGGTGCAAACGTCACCTTGTCACGTGACACCTTACGTACGCCATTACGCAGGGAGAAGTACTGTACTGTAGTTGTACTAAAAAAAAATGCTCGTAAATAAACATTTTTTATTTGACAGCCTGATGTAAATGTGAAAATTTGCTTTTTTTTAACCATTGTTTTTTTCCGTTCACGTCATAGTTTTGATTTAAAAGTAAACATTTTGACTGTTTTGACTGTAGTCAACCGTATTTTTTTTAAAATATATTTGAATTTTTATTTGGAACAGAAGTGGTGCAAAGTGTACAGCAATAAGCCTAATTTGCAATGAGCTTCCATTATCGCATAAAAATCGAGTACAAGTGCAAATATGCTTGATTCAAGTTTTTACAGTGTGAGACGCTGTAAAAAAAATGCTGCAGTAATTTTTATATGTATGCAAAAATAATGCAATTGAAAAAAAACGAAAATTGAAATAATATATTAATCATATAAAATTAGAAATTAAAGGAAAAAATACATTTTTAATCTAGCGATTAAAAATCTTCAATTTTACAAACCTCTGCATTAGCATGTCCTGCTATGTACAAACTGTAGTAATCACATTCAAAATCAGCGTGTTTTCCCTCCTCTTAACCCTGCACATGATGCGTGTGATCATTCACAAAGAGCAACAGAGAAAGACAGGAAGAGAAATTTGCATGTACTTACAATGACGGGGGCATTTTCACAATCCTGTGCTTGATTGCTATGACGACTGTATCGTTCCCATGAAATACTCGCACTGTTTATGACCGTTTATGTGACCAGCAGTGATTGAGGTTGTTTGCTCCAACTTGTGACACACACACACACATCACTTGCGACGGTAAACATTAACCACAAATCCGATTCATCTTTTCACCTCGCTGGTGTTGACTGAATGACGTGCCGTGACGCCACGAACTATAAGTCGCAAAGGCTTCTTTCTTTTTTTCCCCTTTCCCTTTTGCATCTCTGCGATGAACCCTGCGTGGTGGGGAGCAGACTTTGTGTGTTTTTCGTGACAGACTTTATCTCGCTCCTGTTGGCTCAATCAATATTTGCAGCCATCGTCGAACAGAGAGTGCTCGTCCCTGTGAGGACACAACACCGCTTTCACGCTCGCTCACGTCCGCAAGTACCTCACAAGTTTTCCTCGCTGCAAGAAAGAAGTTGTAGGGAGCAGCAGTTTACTTTTTTTTTTTTTAAGCTCGCTTGTTCCTCTTTTGGTATTAAGGTAGTTTTTTTTTGTTTTTTTTGCTCATTTGACTTGGGGAGGAAAGCGGGGCAACATGTTTTCATCTGGACTCTTATTTTTTGTTCTGGCATCATCCTGCGTCAGCTCTGTCTATAGCAGGCCAGCAGGTACGTCTCAAATTCCTTTTATTCAGAGTCTATCCAGAATACCTTTACAACCCAATTGTCTCGTGTTCGAATGTTCACTGCTATCTTTCACCATGCTGATACTGCCATCTGTGATCTGTAAATTTACTTTTTTTTTTTTTAAATTCAAATATTTTTTTGTGAATCCCCTAAATGTTACTCAGCCAACAAGGCGTTTTTGCGGATTCACGCCTCTAATTTATCTCCATAACGAAATATCATACACTTATTAGCCATCAGGGTATAATTCATAAAAGGCCCTCCGGTGCTGCAGTCCACCTGCTTCGAGTTTGGACATGTTGTGGGTCCAGAGATGCTCCTCTGCGGACCTCAGTTGTAGCCAGTGGTTCATTGAGTAACTGTTGGCTTTCCATCAGCTGGAACCAGTCTGGCCATTCTCTTCTGACCTCTGGCATCAACAAAGGCACCGTCTCCCAGAGAACTGACCGTCAGCGGATATCTTCTCTTCTTTCGGGACCATCCTCTGTAAACCCGAGCGATGGTTTTGGGTGCCTGTCTGGCACCAACAACCACGACACGTTCAAAGTCACTTCGACCCCACTTTCCCTGACCAATTTTCATTTTCGGTTTGAACTTCAGCAGAGCCTCTTGACCGTGCCTACATGCTTGAATGCATTGATTTGGTGCCGTGTGATTGGCTGATGAGATATTAGCATGAGCAACATGTTGAACAGGTGCACCTAAATAAGTGTGTATTGTCAAAGACAAAATCATACAGGAGAAGGAACATGCCTGTTGCATTATGCACACCAGTTTTAAAAATGTAGTTTGAGGGGTTTGAATTTGCGGTCGGCCATTTCGTCCTCCAACCAGCATCAGTGGGATTTCATTCTATCTAGAACGTGGGTATTAAGGATTGATGGTCTTTACTGTTTAATCTAAAATGATCTGTTAAATTGTCTACTGACCCCAGTAATCTATGAAACTCAGTCGTTCATTCATGTCTTCGCCTCTTTCACTCCATTGTGGTCAGGTGGTCACCTGCGTAACATGGACAGCTTCATCCGGGCCGTGAAGCAAGTTGAGGACTCCAAGCCCGGCTTGGCCCCGTTGGCTCTGGTCAGGGCGCTGCGGAGGACCGCCGGCCACGATGACGCCATGACTGTGCATTACCTGGGCGCTTCGTATAATCTGAGTGACGCCGAGGTCCTGGAGACAGCCATCCTCAATGCCTCGTCCTTCAGTTTCTTCGACAAGGCCGTCCACCACATCGTGACAGACTCCGGGGAGGAGCGAGGCGTGGTTCTTGCTCCAGATGGCACCACGGTCGCCCTTGCCCCCTTGCTGCTGGGTATTGAACTAGGGCTGAAAGCGAAGATGGAGGGGACATCTGTAGTTGGGCTCTTCCCCCTCACCTTAGGCAGGACACTGGGCCTGTCCTTCCTCAGCCTTCAGGATTTCTCACCATCTCAGCGCATGGGGCCCAACGGGTGCTGGGACAACGTGGACCGGCCCAAGGTGTACAAGCTGTTTTGGCCTGCCACTCTAGCCACTGATGCGGTTATAAATGGGGGTATGGATGGAACCATACTGGGCACAGACCTTAGCAATCTACCTGCGTCGGAGGAGCCGCGGGCCCTCAGTGAGATTTTGAGCGGATACTACAGTTTCACTCTGCATGAGGGGCAGGGGATTGATGCAGTGACCAGCCACATTAGCCCGAGGCGAAGGGAGATTTCTAGATCCATTCTGGAGCCCCTTGACCTTCACAGCCGGGTGATGGAGACACTCGCATTGGTCTGGAAGCTGGAGAAGACGGAATGGTTCGCGCTGGACACTGGAGTGGAGAAGTCAGTGAAAGACGGGTTGAAGTTTTTTGTGCGCAAGTACTGGGGTGAGTTATGATATTATGGTACGCTTGGACATAAAGTAGGGCTGCAGCTAACAATTACCTCATTTACCGATTGATCCGCCTGTTGTTTTATCGTTTTAATGCTTGTCTTCTTTTTAAAATGTGGTTGAAGATGTCAGTGTTCACAAAGCTCACAGAAAACCAGAAAATATCCATGTCATCCAAATCAATATTGTTGCCTTAACTTTGAACTGTAAAAATTATTTGCTATGGCATAATGACATCAATAGTGTTACTGCCTCTCCTTGAGGGCACTACCAATGCCGCTGAAAGCTATCACTAGTAGCCACATCAACTATATGGAGACACTGAAGCTAAAGAAAAAATAATAATAATAATCTGATCTCTTGCCATTGGTCGGCTTTGTTGAAAAATTTCTCTGGCCACAAAAACCCTCTCAGTACCAAATGGCAGACTGAAAAGGTTTGCCGATGCCCAATTAAATCAATGGATCATTTGGCTGCTAAAGGATATTGAGGACTTGGAACAAGATGTCTCTGAAGATCCTCGCGCACCCGGGACCCTCTCATCCGAGGAGGGTTGACGACCTGCCCCCTGATTCAACTCTCCTGAGTCGGGCAAAACAAGTGAACGTGGGACCGCGTGGGGCCTCAGGCCAAAAATGAGAGCTAACGCTGCTCCACGTTCGCGGACCTGTTGAGCGGGTTAGCTGATGAATACCCTGCTGTTGGGTTGCTAGTGTTACCATTTGTTTTCCTGCATCCATCGGTGGAGGTCTCAGATTGTCTTTTTCAGACAGACCCTCAAAGCCCTATAAAGTAACTAAAGTAACAGCTCTAGTATCAATTCTACCGTATGGAAGATTTCGAAAATGTACCTTTTATTGATAGGCAGTGATTGAATTTTGATATTAAGCAGAAATCATGGCTAGCCTTATTTTATGTTGTTGTTGCTGCCCCAGACTGCCCTCCGATCATCACTCGCTGTCAGTGGGGGGCGAAGGCCGCTAGGGACACGCCGAAGCCGCCTTCTCTGCCGCTTCAGTTCCTCTACGTCCACCACACCTACGAGCCGTCCTCGCCCTGTTTGTCCTTCACCAGCTGCTCTCGCAACATGAGATCCATGCAGCGTTTTCACCAGGAAGACCGCGGCTGGAGCGACATCGCGTACAGGTAACCGCCATTTAAAGGGCTACCACCTTAATGCCTGCGGATCATTAGCGGGGCCAGCAGGCTTGAGCCTAGCTTGGCATAACATCAAACACTTAAACACATCCTAACCCATCCACGGTTTAAAGCTCACAAGGCTCATATCTTATGGCATTCTGTCTTGTTAAATTCTTAAATGACAAAAATGTTAAAAGGACAAAGAGCGTTCTGGACTCATCTAAGTGCTGCTACTTGCTCTAGAACCACAAATTGTTTACATTTTTGTCGCTGCTTTAACTGGAAGATGCCTTTTTTAACATATTTGGACTCAGCCAGACAAACAATTACCCTGCGCTTCTTACTGAGCTAAGCTAACGTAACTATTCATTATGGTTTTCGTATTGAAAAAGTATCATAGGTAAGAACTAATTTGACAGTACATATGACTATCTTGTACTAAATATATCTTATGATGCTTTTCCACTACATAATACCAGCCCTAATGTATCTACCTGCCTTTGGTATCGGGTACTTTTCTGGGGGTCGTTTTCCATTAGAAGTTAGTACCACCTCTGTGTAACTCAGTGTTTTCATGTCACCTTTGAGTACTTTGTTGTACCTAGTCGACCTTTATTGGAACCCCAGGAGAGCAGGTGCTAAAAAAGTGGCACCTGGTACTGAGTACTATTATCCAAATGGAGAAATGAAAAAGGGCAGGAGAGTAAAGTCGGCATGTGGTGGAGAAGCGTCATTAGCATCACCCCCACTTTTTTGTAGAAAATTTTGCTGAACCTGCACCAGCTGCCGAGCACACCATCTAATGGGTCTGTGCGATGCGCTCTCAGCTTCGTGGTCGGATCTGACGGCTACGTCTACGAGGGCAGCGGATGGAACGCCGTCGGCAGGCACACCAGGGGACACAACCACCTCGGCTACGGCGTGTCCATCATCGGCAACTACACCGCCACCCTGCCATCTCGCCACGCCATGGACCTCCTGCGCCATCGCCTGGCCCGGTGTGCGGTAGGTGGAGGGCGACTGGTTGCCAATTTTACCATCCACGGTCACAGACAGGTCGTGAACACCGCCTGCCCCGGAGACGCCTTCTTTTCCGAGATAAGGAGCTGGGAGCACTTCAGGGAATAGCTGGACCTTCCCTCCTCAGGCTTTGATAACTGTCACCGTCCCTTGCCTTTGTGTTTCTTCTAACACATGGAAGCGGTTCCGCTGCATGAACACATGCTTGTTTTGGATGATGGCAGAGAGCATCAGGACTAAGACGAGCTGAGATCCCCGTAATACGAAACCTTTAGAATTTTTTGAATTGCAGATTTGAAGACAAAGTCAAGCATCAATAAATGAATTTCTGATCATCGGATGTGTCCTTGTCCAGCTGGGTGTTTAGTGCTACCTTAATAATCGCTAACTGGGACTATTGATTGTGTTACTAGATGTTGTATGTGTCAAATGGGATACTAATGGAGTTTCAAGTTAAACTTTGGTCCCAGTCGGAATTTGACCGGATGAGACGAAGAAACCCAAAGTTAAAAGCAAACCAAAAAACCACTTCAGTCAGACATAACAATCACCTTTGCTCGATTCTATCATTTTCCAAAAACTAAATAAATGAATAAAAGGCCAACTGTAACCAATGTGAGCGTTTTTCATCTGTCCTCCAGCAGCAGGTTTGATTACCAGGTTGATCTTGTTCCGCTCAAGTAAGCACAAACAGATCTTTGCACCCGACACACCATTTTTGCAGTGCCGACGATGGTCCGGAGCGTGTGGGCGATCGCTCTCCACGACATGGATTTACCACTTTAAATCAACATTATAAAATGTCTGACTTCTAATGGCTCGGTCTGTCGGCATCAGAACATATTTTACACCTGATTATTGACTCTGGCTATCCTTTTGATTTAGATGCAAGCTCATTTCAAGGTAATGTGACAAAACAATGCCAACATGACAATATTTGTTAAAAAAAAAGGCAGCATATGTGTCTTCTACTACTGCATATGTGTCCTCTAATACTACATGCGGGTCCTCTACTACTGCATACAGGTCATCTGCTACTGCATACAGGTCATCTACTACTGCATACATGTTCTCTAATACTGCATATGGGTACTCTACTTCTGCACAGAGACCCCATACTACTGCATATGTGTCCTCTACTACTGCATGCAGGTCCTCCACTACTGCATATGGGTTATCTGCTACTGCATAAGGGTTCTGTACTACTGCATATGGGTCCTCTACTCCTGCATATGGGTCCTCCAGTATTGCACATGGGTCCTCCACTACCGCATATGTGTCCTCCACTACTGCATACAGGTCCTCTACCATCGCATACGGGTACTCTGCTACTTCATACAGGTCCTCTACTACTGCATATGGGTCCTCTAGAACTGCATACAGATACTCTACTGCATCCAGGTCCTCCACAACTGCATGTGGGTCCTTTACTGCATACAGGTTCTACTACATACACATCTTCTACTACTGCATAAAGGTCCTATACTATTGCATAAGGGTCCTCTTCTACTGCATATGGGTCCTCTTCGACTGCGTATGGGTCCTCTACTACTGCATAAAGGTCCAATGGTTGAAAGTTTTTCTTGACCAAGACAAATCCATCAATTAATCCATTAATATTTTTAGCTCTGATCCAGGAGCTGCAGCACCAGAGAGGGGAGAACCTACCAGACAGACCTATCATATGATCAGAGCGCCCCGGCAGACCTGTTTTCCCATAATCCTGCACTTTAACAGGACCCACTCCCCCACAAACCCACGGACCATAAATGGCCCGACCTTTGCTGCTACACTCGGCTGTTTGTTCTGGAGAGTTCATCGTACTGTGAGAGGATGCAGCAAACAACGTTTGAACGTAAAAGCAACCGTCACAGATGGCGAGAACGTCGTTTCTGGAATGTGAGACACTTTCACGGGAACGGGGTAATTTGTTACGACTCACAAAGATTGTGATCATGGATATTTAGATTGTACGGCATATGATGCAAAATAGAAAGCGTAACCCTAATTTCTGATCAAATTTGGGTTTCTAATCTTGAAAGCCAAAGTGACTTCTGACCTCAAATAACCTCCAAAATGACCGCAACAAGAGACGGATCATATTCAGAGCAAATAAATTCAGGGTTTTTCAGTATAATATGCATAAAAGTGCGTCTGCTCGTGTGAAGCACTGACACACAAAGTCGTGCTTCACTGTTCACTCATAGATGTAGACTGACGAATAGAATTATTACGCGTTCATTTTTTCCAGCGGCGCCGTGTGTCTTTCATACAAGCGAGGAGACATGTTGTGCGCGCGAGCTCCCGAAATTCCCAGCTCACAGTTTTTTACCAAGTCATTGAATAAGATCAGCCATCGAGGCCCCTCCCTCCTGGAGGCGTCTGAAGGTTGTGGTTTCGTTGACGACAGCGCCACTTGCAGGTGAGATTAGTGACTCACAACCATCCCGCTCGGGACCCCAAACCGCCGCACAAAAGCCTCGACCTAGAGAAAGTCGGAATTGAATGACACGTAATTAAAGATTTCATCTTTTTTTTCTTCCTGATTCCGTATCAAATATATAATATATATGGGCCATCAAACAAGAAATAGCTATTTTATCCAGTAGTTTAAGGAGAAATTATCACATGACTGAGGTTTCTGTGCACAATCCAAAACTTGAAAGTACCCAAGCTGCCTTATGGCCGACATCTAGATGAGGTCGAGGCCACCGATAACAGGGAGGCGGAGGATCAGGGTGATCAGGGAAACGTTTGCCTGCAAAACACACTGATTATTAGGCAGAAAATTTAAAAATCATGCAGTTTGTTGACATTATCATTGTCCCCGTATTGTTTGTGAAGTGAAGCCCTTTTACTCTAACATGGACAACTAGCTAACTAACTAATGTACATAATATAAATTTTAATCATCTGTTACTCTTTGACTGACTGACTGACTAATGTATAATGGAAATTATAATCATGACTCTGTCTCGTTTTCTTTGACTGACTGACCAACGTATGTATGTCATACAACCCCTGGCAGGAATTATTTATCTTAATTTTTTTACTCATACGCAGGAGATCTACACATAATGTAACAGATTCTTTTAAAAAATGATAAATCACACCATTCATAAAGGAAGGGAAAGGGAAACCTAATCAGAGGCTGAGGCCTACTGGTTGGACAGGAGCTCTTGGAGGGGTGAAGGGACCACCAAAGAACTAAGAACAAAACTAAAACTATAAATCACCCGAATGCATGTGACCGACTCACAGACTCAGAAAGGGTGGAGGCGACATTGGGGGGGGGGACAAAACTATATGAAAAAACTGTACTAAATTTTTTTTTTTTTTTAAAGACCTCAGCATACACACGGTTGAGTCAGTCACACGTTTAAGAGTGAAATTAAGTGCAATAAATCTAATTTAATAAGATAGGGAGGAAACCACAAACAATCATAATAATGAAAGTCATTAAAACCTGCGTTTGGTACAAAGTGCAAACTTTTGAAATATTTATCTACATTATTCAAGTCCAAAGCCGTTATGTAGACGATGAAGGAAAATGCCTTCTTTGAGAGGTCAAAGATGAAGATTCCCAACCTGGTGGGCGCGTAAGATAAAACCTGAGGGGGTTTCATTCGTCTATTTATCTGTCATGCTGCGTTAATTAAGCTCGACTTGACATCTGAGGTCATATAACTCATCAGGACACATAGCGATACTGAAAATGAAAGATGGGGGGTCAACTGGGGTTTTTTTTTTACGGCCGCTGAAAGCTGTGTCATTGTCCATATGTCACGCATAGGAGGGGAGGGGAGCGTTGGTTTCTTGGAAATCAGCTGCCCCCCCCATCCCCGAGCCTCTCACACACCTCACTGGCGAACCATCCAGCACTGTGCGACGACGACGACGACGACCCCTGTGGGCGAGACGCGGAACAGCAGGCAACTCAAGAGCAATGTGTGTTTGAGTCTGTTCATGGTGGTTACTCATCGTTCCTCTGTTTGCGGGACATAGAAGGTTTTACTGG
>CAAKHG010011431.1:0-21535 GCA_901007715.1 Dactylopterus volitans | reverse complement strand
CTTTTATCAAGCGCTGGTGAAGTTAATGTCATCGAATAGCATGATATACTGAAGTTCATTAAGATGGCATTCCACCACCTACTGCCCATCACTGACCCCCCATCACTGGCCCCCCATCAGTAACCCAACCCCGCTGACCTCCCATCACCGACCTCCATCATGGGCCCGCTGCCACCAACCCCCCCATCACTGACCCCCTATCACTAACCCAACCCTGCCGAACCCTCATCACCTACCCACCACCACCACCTACTGCCCATCACCGATCCCCCATTACTGACCCCCTCTTACTGGCCCCCCATCACTAACCCAAACCCGCCGCCCTCCCATCATGGACCCACCACCACCGACCCCCCGTCATTGACCCCCCATCACTGGCCCAACCCCGCCGACCTCCCATCACCGACCTCCATCATGGACCCACTGCCACCAACCCCCCCATCACTGACACCCTATCACTAACCCAACCCTGCCGATCCCTCATCAACGACCCCCTATTAATGACCCCCCATCACTAACCCAACTCCGCCGACCTCCCATCACCGACCTCCATCATGGACCCACTGCCACCAACCCCCTCCATCAATGACCCTCTACCACTAACCCAACCCTGCAGAACACTCATCACCGACCCACCACCACCTACTGCCCATCCCCGACCCCACATTACTGACCCCCCATCACTGGCCCACCATCACTAACCCAGTCCCGCCGACCTCCCATCACCAACCTCCATCATGGACCCGCTGCCACCAACGTCCCCCATCGCTGGCCCCCCATCACTGACCCAACCTCGCCGACCTCACATCACCGACCCTCATCACTAACTCAACCCAGCTGACCCCTCATCACTGACCCACGACCACCCACTGCCCATCACCGACCCCCCATCACTGACCCACGACCACCGACCCCTCATCACCGACACCCAACACCGACCTCCATCAATGCCCTACCGCCACTGACCCAACAACGCCGACCCACCACTACTGAACTGCCCACCTAGCAAAGCGCATTAACTAAGGAACCACAGAAAAACACAAGCTACAAAGACTCGCTCAGGCAAATGAGTTTTGAGAGGCTCACAGGAAATAATGCATCTCCATGGCAACAGGACGGAGGTTTCTAGTTTGGTCAGTTTATGCAAAATGAATCTCATTGAGCTCCACATGTGGCCCACATTTGCCTGTCAGCTGCATTACTGCACCAACGAAGAAATCTTTACATTTCAGGGCATTTTTTAAAAATTATTATTAAGATAATGAACAACATTAAACATGAAACATTACAGCACCTCGCTGGTTTGTCCTTTTCGGATGCACTCAAAACGTTAAAAGTTGCGGACTTCAATGTTGCTTCTCCAGAAACAATCTGGACTCTTCAAGAGCAAATATCCATCCAGGCTGGAGCTTTTATCAATGAGCAAATATGAATATTCATATATGAGATATATGGGGAAGCGGAACAAGCAAACACACACACACAAACATCATTTCATATGTCTCATGAGGAGGGATGTTGCCGTTTCACTTGTACCATCCAATCAGTGCTCCTCGTCCTATGACTCATGGCGGTCGTATTTGACTGAAGGTGCAACAACCTTCATGCTGTCCTTGATCAGAGATGCTGGATCAGCCACAAAACAGACAGAGAACCAAAGAAAGAGAAGTGGAGCTTCTAAGGTTTCCCCAAACGAGTCATAGCGTGGTAGAAAGGTTCTGTGACATCATCAGCCCCTCCCCCCCCGATACAGCTAGGCCGGCGGGAGGAGCGAGCGCTCACTCGCAGCAGTAAAAGGTGATTTATAGGCTGCGTATGATGCAGATGCCAGCAGGCTCGCAGGGGACAGGAACGGGGGGGTTGAAAGGACATGAGGGTTAGACAGATATGGAGGGGAAGAGAGAAGTTAGATGGCCAGACAAAAACATTAAAGAAAGGCGGAAAGAAAGAACAAATGGAGTTGTAAAAATGTAAAAGATGAGGAGGACTGAAGAGGTCAACCAGAAGAAGGAAACCTGTGGTGGAGAGGACCATCATCATCATCATCACCGTCATCATCACTGTCATCATCGTCATCATCACCATCATCATCATCATCACTGTAATCATCACCATGCTCACCATCACCATTGTTGTCATCACCACCATCATCATCATCATCACCATTATCATCACTGTCATCACTGTCATCATCACCATCGTCATCATCACCATCATCATCACTGTAATCATCACCATTTTCATCACCACCATTGTCATTATCACCATCATCATCATCACCGTCATCATCACTGTCACCATCGTCATCATCACCATCATCATCACCACCATCATCACTGTAATCATCACCATCATCATCACCATCACCATCGTTGTCATCACCACCATCATCATCAGTCTCTCATAATGTAACTTTAACATATCAGAATGAAACTTTGCATAAATAGCAGCAGCTGAACGAGAGCGTTTTATTGGACGGACTCTGTTGCTTCTCTTGTCTGATTGGCTGCTGCTTCATCTTCTATCAGTGAACTGAGCATGTCTTCTGGCACTCATAGCTGAATCAGTTAATGGAGAGTTATTAAATCTAGTGAAATAAATGAGTCCAGCAGTGGATGTGTCTGATTGATTATCAGGAGCACAACAACAACAACTTGCAATCAAAATTGTCTTCGGTTGTTTCACATTTGATTAGTGTTTTCTGGATGATTCTGATATGCTGAAATACTGGAAAACAGCTTCCGCCTAAAGAGTTTCAGATTTTAGCAGCGCAGCAGGAGCATATTCATATTTAATACAACATAAAGAATATTTATTGAAAACTCATAGTCTATGATCGCTCTCTGCTGAATGCAGGAAACAACAATCAATATAAACCAATGAATAACTTTCCCACTAAAGGGGCGTGTCTCTGCCAGATTAAGCCTCTGCATTATCACCCTGAAACTTTAGAAAACTATTATGGTGATGTGACATTAATTAACTTCCACTCGAAGGGTGTGTGCGTGTGGGTGTGTGTGTGTGTGTGTGTATTCAGTATCACCTTCCCACTTTTCCTGCGAGCGAATCCGCTGCCCACCTCAGACATGGCGAGTGAACACCTGAGCAACAAGAATCGATGGAACTGAGGCCACAGATACACAGCAGCACAATGGAATGTGAATGTGTGCGAGATGTGTGCACATGTGCTAAATGCGAGCACCTGCGCTAAACTTGTGAATGTGTGCTACATGTGAGCATGTGTGCTAAACATGAGCACATGTAGCAAACATGTGAATGCATGCTAAATATGAGCACACATGCTAAACCTGTCAATGCATGCTAAATGCATCAATGTGTGCTAAATGTGAACACACATGCTCAACATGTGAACGCGTGCTAAAAGTGAGCATGCATGCTAAACATGTGAATTTGTGCTAAATGTGAGCACATAAGCTAAACTTGTGAATGTGTGCTAAACGTTAGTATGCGTGCTAAACTTGTGAATGTGTGCTAAACGTGAGTATGCATGCTAAACTTGTGAATGTGTGCTAAATGTGAGTATGCGTGCTAAACGTGAGTATGCATGCTAAACTTGTGAAGGTGTGCTAAACGTGAGCATGTGTGCTAAACATAAGCATACCCACTAAACTTGTGAAGGTGTGCTAAACGTGAGCATGTGTGCTAAACATGAGCATGCCCACTAAATGTGTCAATGTGTGCAAAGTAAGCATGCCTGCTAAATGTATGAATGTGTGCTAAATGTGAGCACACGTGCTACATGTGCGAATGCATGCTAAATGTGAGCATGCGTACTAAACGTGTGCATGCACGCAAAATGTGAGCATGCATGCTAAATGTGTGAATTTGTGCTAAATGTGAGCACACATGCTAAACGTGTGAATGAGTGAATTGTGTGCGTGCTTGCTAAATGTTTGAATGCATGCTAAACGCGTGAATGTTTGCTAAATGTGAACTCACTCAAAATGGTTCTGAACTTCTGCCTCTGAGTTTTTGTTGTAAGTTTGCTTTTATGAATGTTTTCGTATTGTGACTTCTGACTCTTATTCATTTTAATATTTTTGACATTGTGTGTGTTATTATTATTATAATGATTAGTAATTGTAGAGCATTTTTAAATGACACTGACACGAGGTTGGATTGCCACCAAGCTGTTATTTTGTAGGACCTTTAATATTAATATTATTCTTTATCAGATATTGATTTTTTTCTGATCATCCATAGGTGATCATTAACCTCCACAGTGCTACAGTGTTTCGTCACACTGTAGGCTAGTTTAGATTTGACGACTTTAAATCAGAGCTTAAAATGTCTGTGACATCACATCCAGATCCAACCAATCGTGTCTCAGCATGCAAATGAGTTAACTGTGTCTGCAACTCAGAGTTAAAATGTTGTATGAGTAACTTTGAGTGATAAGAAAAAGATTATATTTTTTAAAGTTTGGAATCTTGTCGAGTTGATTTTTCAAAAATCGCCACCGTATCAGACCTGAAAATGGATTATTGATTATTGGAATGTTCTCATCACTGTACCGAATGTTTCATTGAGCTAAAGGACAGAAGTAGTGAGTCAGCCCAGCAGTGGCAGTGGCGGTGGCGGTGGTGGTGGCGGTGGTGGTGGCGGCGGCGCGGCGGCGGCGCATTGCAGAGGCTGTCGGTCGGATTGATTTGTAGCCGGTGAGACGACACTGATTCGTTGTCAAGAGTCACAGAGGACGTGAGAGGAGGAGCTTCACTGGAACACCGTCACTATGCCGGCTTCCCTCCAGAATACTAACGTGCATCACATCTGTTGCCACGGCGACATTCTTCCTGGCGTTTGAGAAATGACTGTGGAAGCGAGTGCTGGGTGTGAATGTTAAAGAGCCGACAGCTGGAGGACCAAACTCTGCTCTGTTTCACTGTGGAGGAGAAAGATGAGTCTGAAGCTCCTGCAGGTCTCTGAAGGTGATGAAGCATCACGCCGTCATCATGACCTCAGAAGACCTCTCACATCCGGAACAGAACTTTATATAAACAAATGACATGCACTGAATATATAATGTTCATGAATTACATTATTGATTATGATCAAATTATCACAGGAACAATAATTATACAATGTAGATAAATAATTGGTAACTCATTGTGAATGTGAGTATGAAACGCTGATGTGTCAGACCTGCTATGACATGGCGACATGTTCAGCGTAAACCCCGACTCTCACCCACAATGTGTGTGTGTGTGTGTGTGTGTGTGAGTGTGTGTGTGCGTGGTGGGGAGGGTGGGGAACCAGTCATATTGGTTCTCTGTGCAGGTTCTCGCTCACAAAGCATTAAAAAAAATGTTTTCACAAGGCCACAAATAAAGAAATCGAGATTTAAAGAGGCCCAAGAATGGAACCCTGAGGGACTCCTTCAGTGGCCATGCAGTGCAGCCAGATAAAGGTCCCTCTACACTAACACGCTGAGTTTGGGTCATTTTGAATCAATAGCTGTTGGACTGAAACCAACATCCCTCAGTTTGATGAGAAACACTTTGTGGTCCAGTGAATCAAACATCTCAGAAAGATCTTAGAAAGATCCTGCTGTCCAGAGAACCAATGAAATGAGAGAAGTTCCTGTGGTAAGGCCAAAAACCAGACTGACTTCAGATCTTTCAGCTGCAGAATGGCCTGTTGTGGGACCTGCACCTTAAAGTTCAGGGAGAATGTGGAACAGAAGACTGAAAGTAGAAGTGAGGGGCTCAGTGACAACATTTGTCCATCTGCACCGTTGAAGATGTGGACAGTCTGGAGTCTTCGTGGTCAATGACTTTACAAACTTAGTTAGAGTTTCAGTTATTCAAAGAGCCAAAGTTATGTTTCGATTTGGACAAATTCAAACTTGCATGAATGAAACGTTTGTCAAACTCAGTGATTCTGATCAACCATAAAGGCATCATTTTCAGAAATGTGAGGGAATTTAGGTTCTCTGTACTGTAGAGGGCTAAGGTCAGGGTCAGGGTTGGGGTAAGACTGTCAGAGAGCAAGGATTATCCCGACCACTGATCAGAAACGTGTTGATGTTATTTGAGATGGTTCGTAAAACTGAGTGAAAATGTTCCATCTTGCAGGTTTCTCTGCCCAGAATAGAGTCTGGCAAACTTCAGTTATTTTAAATGTGCTTGATATATAAAGTTTGAGTTGAGTTGAGACACCGTCAGTTTTTGTAATCTAACGTGACACAGCCTCATCAACATTTGTGACCCTGAATGAGTAACGAGAACTTCCTGAGGAGGACAGAGGAACTGAAAAAGCAACACAGCCAAAGCAACAGGCTGCAGACCGGTCCTGGATATTTCCCGGAGATGGCAGGGAGACATTCAGGGACGGTGTTATCCCAAACTCTCCAGGATTTGGAAGTAATGGAGAGCGACGGCCTGCAGCCACCACTGGTGTCATGTGTGCGATGGCAATCTGGATGTCTGATGATGTCATTGTCTCTGTGAAGATGGCGGCTGGTCTGCTGCAGAAGCAGAACTTCTGGCTTTTTATCGCACATTAAAAAGACAGAAGTATCACATCACCCCCAGCTGCAGAGTCATTCGATGATTCTGGGTAATTGATTGATTATTTATTGGTGCGCTTTGACATCTTCTGTGTGGAGAACCAGTTTTATTCATTGCTGCTTTAAAAGGCATTTTGTAACTAAAAAGGTTACTTAGCATGCCCAGTGTTGGCCCAGCTCACGACTCCGAGGTCAGGTTCCTTTGCATCCATCCTGGAAATCCACTGAGGCTTCCTCAGCTCCAGTAACGTGACGGAACCTCACACATCTTTTTCACATGCTGATTTAAGATAACACTCCGTTCATGGAGAATTCATCTACTGACATTCATTTGCTCTACATTTGGTGCCCCCCAGTGGTGGTGAAAAGACTGCACTGGTTCCCGGATCTGGTCTGGTCCCGGTAAAGAACTGTACTTAACCACAAACAATTGGAACTGCATGCGTACGAGGACGTCAAACAGGATCAGTGTTCGATTCCACTTCAGTCAGTCAGTCAGTCAGTCAGCTGACAATAACGCTAGTGGCAAGATGATGGAAATCACCATGGAAACGGTTAGAAATGTAGGCATGAAAGAAACATCTTTGGCAGGTTCGAGAATCCACTTGTATTTTTCTGAAAAAGTTTCAATCACATGAAATAAGGTCAAATTTCATTTCAATTATCTCTGTTCAAATCAATATCAGCCAGTGCTCAGATGGTGGTGAGGCACCGCGGGCGGTGGAGTGGCGAGGCCGCGGGGCGGTGGGGTGGTGGGGCTGCGGGGTGGCGGGGCAGTGAGGCATCTATCCCATCAAACCTCATTGGTGTTTGCTGCAGCAGCAACAAGCCAATGGAAACATGGAACCTGACACACAATCAGACCCAGTCTAGGACGAACCACCAGCCAAGGTGCAGAGACGCCCTGGCGGTTGGATCTGTCACCATGGCAACAGATCAGTCAGTTATCATGTTTCCCTCTGGACTACGAACTGAAACGGTGTCTGTGGAGAATGGAAGCCGCTGATGCTGAGAAACCTTCCATCGCACGCAGCGAATAGTCAAAGACGTTGCACCGGGAGTCAAACGGGCAAACACCGTCATCCCCGGAGACGCCGCCCAGGCGAAGGCCGGCCTGCGCTGCAGCAGCCATGTTTTATAGTCTTCTCAGGAGGAGACATTTGTCGCAGCGACTCACAGAAACAGGAAGATGAACGGCTGCAACATGCAGGTCACACGAGCGTCCTCGCCACCGACCTGCAGGGAAACAATCCTGCGCCATCATGAAGACTGATGGCGATAATTAAAGCCTCCACCTGCAGGAGCCGGCAGCTTCGGTGGCTCTAATGAGTCTGTGACGCATCGTTTTCTGTCCACGAGCCAACAGCCACTCGTCTGCAGCGATTCCGCCTTCATGTTAATGTGCTGCCGCCGCCGCTGCTGCTGCTGATGTTGCCGGCGGCGGTAGCGGCGGCAGCGGCAGCAAGGAATTTCAGAACTCCATCTGCAACACTAACCTCATAAAAAAGCTGGCATGGCTGCGAGAGAGTCGGCGGCGGCAGAACACCACGTGCACCAGATAATCACATCCAAGCCCTGCCGTGTTTCTCTGCATTTACGAGGACCATCGGGTTTGAGTCAAAAATCAATCAATTAAACAAAAATAAGAAGCTTCTGTAAGAGCAACAATAGAACAACACAGCCGCTAGCTCCCGCTAACACACTAACACTCATGTTTAAAACCTAACCACTTCAGTGATGCGATGCTGATGTCTGCAGAGAGTTGATCACTAATCAGTCATTTCAGAACTAATCAGTCAATTCAAAACATCAATCATTAAACGCAAACAGGTCCTGTGTTGTATTGAAATGATCAGTGACTCTGCCGCCCCCAAACTCCGCCCCAAAAGATGTTTTGCAGTCCATCATGTGAGGGATTGACTGGACAACCAGACAAGAGCTTAAATACCAGAGACTCCGCCCCCACCAACTCCAACCAATCAGAAGTGAAGAGGCCTCAGAGGTCAGAGGTGAAACATCCTCAACAAACAAACAGAAGTCCACTCGTCTTCTGCCAGAATTCTCAGGCTGAGGACATGGCGACATGTCGGGTTCCATGACAACCATCCACACATGGGCCAGTAACCATGGCGATGACACTGGATGCTGTTGCTGACATTTGGAGCAATGAAAAAAAGAACAAGCCAGACAATGCCAACAACAGGCTCCTCCCCCTCCTGGCCCATTGACCTGTGAACTTACCAAGCTTGTGTCATGCTGTCTTTTCACGTGTCATGGTAACCGTTGTCAAAGCCACTGCGCGTCTGAGGGTGGTGGTGTGGGAAAGGTGAGCATCCGAGGACTCGCCGCTGTCACAGCTATAAATAACACCTGATTTCTCTTTGGGATCAATAAAGTTCATATCAGCTCAATAGTCCCTCTCCCTTCAGCCCTGGTCAACATGGGATCACATGAATATTTTTTCCTATATGCTGTAAGAGTGCTGGAGCTTGACCTCTGACTTCTAATATCTCGGTATGTCCATGATTCAGTTCGTGACGCCATTGGAGCAAATTAAATCAGTGACAGATTTATGGATCAATTCCTGATTTTCATTCGCAGCAGAGCTGAGCCATCAGATTCCTCCAGCAGGGGCGTCGACCAAAGCGCCACCGATGACCAACGGTGGGAACCGGTGAGCTCGCGAATCGATATCGCTAATTATTAATCGACAAGGCGTCCAAACACAAGCACCATTTATTCATGAACGGCTCTGTGAGTGAGAGGAGGAGCTTCATCACAGATCCCAGTGATGCTAATGCTAGCATGGAGATCAAAGAATAAGAGGAGCTTTATCACACATGCTAATGATGCTAGCGCACAGAGTGAGATGGGAGGAGTTGAGCAGGCTGCATCCAGATTGGTTGGCATTCATCCTGCATCCAGCAGCAGGCGGCCATGCTTAGCATGAAGGACACGTAGCTGCAACCAGCAACAAATATCAGCAGACATCAGCTATGATGATTGATGAGCTGCATCCAGTTGCTGTTGCTATGCCGCCGGAGTCAGTGCCACATTAGTGGGAGGGGCAGGTTTCCACGGTGACCACTGACATAAAACGACACTTTTGTAAATGTCCCAGAAAATCAGGAGAGGACGAAATGATCATTAAACACAGAGGAGTGAAAAATAAAGGACAATTTCAGGAACAGCAGAAGGATAAAAGGGGGAAGGAAAAAGGGGAGGAAGGAAGAGGAAGGAAGATGATGAGGAAGTGTCATGCTCAACATACTCTTGCAGTCATCATGTGACTCTCAGGCGTACCAGTATCACCAGTGACTAGTTACAACTATCATCAGTAGCACCAGTGACTAGTTGCTCAGCCTTCATGTCCTCTGAGGAACCAGATGATGCTGGTTGAGGAGCATCACATGATCAGATTGTCAGCAGAAGCTCGTCGTCACACACAGACAGTTGGAGCTGGTGAGAAAAGTCCAACAACATCTGCTGATGCAAGCATTTGTGAGTGATCACATGATCTACACACAATCTGACCTTTGACCCATTTGAGACAAGAAATCTCATGAATGAAGAGAAGAGCGGCAGTCACACACACACACACACACACACACACACACTGTTTAGTACCGTAACCTGCACCATGCAACGTGTTGACGAGCTCCTGCTGGCTGCTCGTCATGTCCAGTAATTAATAGTCAGAGACAGACAGACAGAAAAAGACAGAAAAGTAAGAAAAGCATCCATATCATATCATATCATATCATATCATATCATATCATATCATATCATATCATATCATATCATATCATATCATATCATATCATATCATATCATATCATCCATACCACAGATGGTGGTATGGCCGAGGGCTCCTGTGTAAACATACCAGACATGCGTGCATGATAACTTATTTCTCTCACTTACTGCTTCTTCACCTTCCAACTGCTGCCTTTTTAAGATTTTCTGTATTATAAAATTTCCGGTGTCATCATATAATAAACCGGCTGGTTTCATTTCAATTTATGATGAATTATTTATAATTCATCATAAATTGTTATTAAGGGAGGGCAACAGGAAGGCCTTCACCAGAAAAAGACACACACACACAAACTCTATGGGGAGTCAGAACAGAGAAACATGAAACATGCTAATGTTACTGACGGCTGCTTGCATATGACAGTTTGTTCATGAGTTTATAAAGTCAGATTCAGATTGATCAGCTTGATCAAAGATCATTAAAACAGGTATAGGACTCATCTTTAGTATCTGTGTGTGTGTGTGTGTGTGTGTCATGTTGATGATCATTGAAAAATGGATCAAATATTGACAGATGATGTCCAATATTGTCCCCAACGAGACACCGTATTTCCAGGCTGACTAAGAAACCTCTGCTAGCTTCCACCAGCACACCGACGTTCATGGTTCAAACCACAGACTCTAAAAAGAACCAAGATTCTGTGTTTCAGCATTGTGACACGGCTGGAGTGTTCGTGCAGTAAGCCTGCATTCCCTCTGATGGCCTGTAGGGGGAGCCGCCTGACGTTATCATGACGACTTTAAGCTCTCAGTCGCTCGTCTAATTTCATCTTCAGTACAGAAGGAAAAGACGCTGAAGTTTGGGGGTGTGCTGACTACACTGTGTGCCAGCAGTGGGGTGTCCATGCCCCAACGACCCCACAATTTTAATTGCACCATAGCACATGTGTACACCTCAGGACAATTGCACACACTGTCGCATTTGCACTCCTGCCAACACAACACAGGCATGCTGGATCAGGGAGGTGGGGTTGGGAGTGTGTGTGGGGGGGCTCCCCTTCCTAGTTGTGCCCTGTTGTCTCTCCTCCTCCAGCAGGGTGGTTGGGATCTGCGGCCTGGGTGGTGCGCCTTCTCGTCCTGGGGTGTTGCTGGTGGCATGTGGCGGCGCCCTGCTCTGGCAGGAGTGGTAGTTAGGGCGGGATGGGTGTCCTCGGCGCCTGGCGGGCCCCGTTGCCGGGGACTCCACCGGTTTATAGTACACGAATGGTGCCTGGGCCTGGCTGTGCTTTGCCCTTATCTGGTTGGCCTGGGGGCCACCGGCTGGTCGGCTCGGCTCCCTGGCTTGGGGGGCTCTCTCCATGGCCCCCTGCACTGAGCCTCGTTCGGCCCGCTCGGGGTGTGGGTCTGGCTGGGCCTCTCGCCTCCCCACACACACACACACTTACACGCGCACATATAGACTAATAAAGGCTGGACTATCAGTACAATATAGATGACCTGCACACATGCTGCTCCCTGCTCCTGCCCACGGCTCTGACTACTGCTCTTGTTGTTGTCTTTGTTGTTGTTGTTGTTGTGTCTCCCTCCCTTCCCCCTTCCATGACCCCACTAGATCCTGCCCGGAATCCGCTACTTTTTTTTTTCCTCTTTTGATAACAATTAACGAATGTAGATTTAAAAAAAAAAGAAGAAGTTTGGGGGCGTGGCTACATGGTGACTGGCGGCGGGCGGACGGAGGCTGCGATGCAGATGAGCGCTGCTCTGTGATTCAGGTCCCTGACGATTTTTTAAAATTGGAATCCCGTTAATATCGCGGTTAATGTGAGGAAGAGATTTGATATAAACCAAGGTTGCAATCTAGCCTTCAACTTGAGCCAGAGGTGGTATGAAGAGATGTTTTCAGTCTCTGATGCTGGTGAGTAAGACGAAATTTGTTGTGTAAATGTAGTGTGATGATGAAGATGAAGAAGGTGAGTGTGATTAAACGGTGACGTTGTCAGGAGGCTGAAGAGAACAGCTGAACTCAGTTATGTGACCTTCTCTCCTCAAGCTCTCATTACATTTGACCTGGTTCTGCTCCTCCGTCTGGTCTTCATGGAGCTCCTGAACCAGACATGTTCCTTCAACCATTATTTCTCTGCTCATCAGCCTCGTGATGTCACAGCGTCATTGTCTGATGCCATACACGCCACTGGATGCACGGCACATCTATATCAAAGGACGAGATAATGCTGCTAAATGCTGGTGGGCCCTGATGGTTGCCGTGGTAACACGTGACCCAGAACACATCTGTGAAGGTGATCTGCGGCATGTCTCATTGTCGTCCACTGTCTTGCCGAGTTTCTCTCTCAATTGTTTCCCAGCCTCATTGTGTAACTGGCACCGCCCCCCCACCTCGACCCCGCCTCCCGCCCTCGACGCCACGCATACATCAAAGCTGCACTATAAAGATGCTGTGCAGCCAGCAGAGACGCCATTGGCAGAACTATAATGGACACAACAATTTATGATCCACAGCAGGTGTGTGTGTGTGTGTGTGTGTGTGTGTGTGTGTGTGTGTGTGCGCGCGCGCGCTCGCAGTGACATTTCATGATCTAATGGAATTTTCTTAATTTAGATCCAAGACAGAGAAGCAGTGAAAATGTGCTGCACTTCACCATTTAAAAAATATCTATACCATAAACTCAGGGGTACAGAAAGGTATTGAGGGGTGCAGAGGGACCTGGAGGGAGTCTGGAGGAGACCAGAGGGGTGCAGAGGGACTTAACATTCTTTTCAGGTTCCATTCTTCCCAGTTTATTCGGAAGGTTCCACAAACATTAAACTATAACTGCTGTTCTGGTGAGATTCACACAAAAAATTCTTTTACTGACACATCACATATGAATCCATACATTCTCACGTTGTCTCCTTAAATTTTTGAGTCACCTCACAACGTCAACAAGAATTTTAGGGATGCCATTTATGCCAATTTTTTACTAATGTACCTAATGGTTGATTAATGTGCTGTTGATTGATGATGCAACCGATAACAACGTAAAGAAATGTTCCATCTCGAGAGCGTAAAACTGTACTGTTGAAACGGCAATTCCAACATGATGAAAACAAATAACATTTAAGTCAGAGGTGAACAAGTTCAAATTTCTGTAAACCCTTCAGACCTTTGAACGCTGGAGTTACTGTAGTTTTACAGGTGGCTCCTGGGGAGCAGGTCCTACGCTGGGTCGGCTACTGGAGGCTGGCTAGCTACAGCTCCTAGCAACTGACATTCCATGGTGCGGAGCCGCACCTCTAATTCACTGAACTGGTGAACGTTTAGCTACCCCACGGGTAATTAACAGCAAAATAAAGAATGTCATTCAGTCGATCCATCACAGTCAGTCAGATTGGCAGGAGATGCATCTCCTCCACTGACCCATGAATTTGAGAGAGATTCCTTCACGGAGTTCGTGAAGGTATATGATGTTGCAGTGTTGACAGTCATGTCTCGTAAGTCTCACCACAGCGTTTATGCTACGTAGCTTTGCAGCAAAGGACCATAAAGTTTCAAACCACATTAAGAACATGAGATGATGGAAAGATACTAAAGGTGAAGTTCTAAATACTGGAAGCTGATGGAAGGATGGAGTGATCCTAAGACTATGTTACTGCTCACACGACACTGAGTAACACCCATAAACACATGGGCTAACCCTGATGCCTCTTTAATACCCTCCCTGTCTTCTACTGTATACTTGAGCAGCTGCTGCCACCTGATCTTGGGCATCCATTCACCTTAATGGACCCAGTCTCTGGGCCCGCGACGGCAACCTCTCTGCTGCCATGGCTTCTCTCACCTCTCCACATGACCGTACCAGCTGCCTCAACAAATCCCAGAAGATTGCTGAGCTGGAGCGGCATATCTCCAACCTGCACTGGATCAGGGATGAAGAGGCACACCTCGACTCTGTGGTTTCCATAGGCGCCCGCGGTCCTGACACGTCAGCAGATCTGGACTCCACCGTCCCAGTATTCGATGCCGGCCCCTCAAGTCTCTGTGGTCGCTAACCCTGCTGGCTTGGTCAAGCTGAGCCGACAGTCACGGCTCCTCAGCCCCACACTGATGACGACGCAGCCACAACAACATCCAGGTCGGCTCTCTCAGTCTCAGCTATCCATCTTTCTGCTGCGGACCTGTTGCTGTTGCTGGAGGTGAAGCCAAAATTGGCAACCACAAGGGCTGAGAGCATTCACACCCAGCCCATACCTGAGCCCAGAGCAAGCAGCTCCACACCCAGCCAAGAGCCTTGATCCACGGTAAATTGCAAAAGGCGAGGGAAGTTCAGTCCGCGATCTCCCCCACCTTGTGAGCTTCAGCTTGAGAACAGATTCAACATCCTGGGCACTGAGCAATCCCCTCCACTGCCAAATGGCTTCTCTCCTCCTCTTAACTCTGTGAATGTCTCGCTGCCAGTGACCCAGGGGATTTGCGGGGCTGCAACCAGACCTCTGGTCCGGAACTCGACCTCCTCTTCCCGGCAGAAAATCGTGAAAGAGGCTACCCTCAGTGCAAGACAATCCAGTGGACTTCCCCACCGTGAGGGGTCACGCGAGCCTGCACCCAAAGCTGTGCCCCCATCTCACACTCTGCAGGCATCCTCCCCCAGCAAGCTGTGGGGCCCGCCACCTCCTCCTTGTCCCCTGCTCCCCCCAACCACAACCATAGTGGGTGACTTGATAATCAAGCACATCCAAGCAGTCAACGCCACCACTCACTGTTTTCCAGGAGCCAGTTTCAAAAATCATCACCAAACTCCCGGATTTACTGCTTTCTCTCCCAGACTCCACACATCACCTGATCCTGCACTTTAGTACGAATGACTCAGTCCGGTGCGAGTCTGAACTACTGAAGGCTGACTTTAACTGGCTTTTCACTACCCTTCAAGATTGCGGAAAGTCACTCTTTATTAGTGGCCCTCTTTCCACCATTGGCCTCGGCACACAGTGGTTCAGCAGACTCCTCCTCCTCCATTCCTGGCTCCGGACTGCACGCAGTATCCTTGGTTTTCATTTTGTCGACAATGTCAACTTATTCTGGAATCGCCTCTCTTTGCAGCATGACGGTCTGCACCCAAGTAAACGAGGTAGCCACGTGCTTGCATCAAAGTGACAGTACACTCTCCACGCCATGGCTCACGCACACTCCTGACTGTTTACATGTCACACCTCCTCTACAGTGCTCTCTTCTTCTTCCCGTACAAAACCCTCTGTAAGTCCAGCGAGCACTGCCTCCCTTATCCACTCCCCCTACAGGCGCCAACTGCAGCTACAACAGTCACTAACACCCGCAGCCAACACCAAGTCCAACATGACTGTCTCTGTATCTAGTAACACAAACATCCACTCCTTCTGGTCCATCAGGCCCCGCCCCGCTCGCAGCGCTGCCCATCCTTTCAATCACAATGTACTGTTCCCCTTACTCAAAGCAACGACATACACACCGCTCACCTGCCTGAAACTCTGTCTGCTGAATATCTGATTGCTCAGTAACAAAGCTCTGATGATTGCTGACCTTATTTCTGAGCGTAAGCTGGACATTTTATGCCTCACTGAGACCTGGCAACAGCCAAATGACTTTTCCCAGATAATTGAGGCTACTCCACCTGGATTTTCATTTATTAGTAAACCCAGTGCCACAGGGAGGGGGGGAGGGGGGGGGGTGGGGGGCGGTCTTGCTCTCCTTCATGGAGGCAGAACCTTCAGCTATCAGGTTCCTCTCCTGTGGAACCATCTCCCAGCATTGGTCAGGGGGTCAGACACCCTCTCTACATCTAAGAGCAGGCTTAAACCTTCCTCTTAGACAGAGCTTATAGTTAGGCCTGGCTCAGGCTGCCTTGGACCCGCCCCTAGTCATGCTGCTATAGGTCCAGGCTGCCGGGGGACCATGATGCACTGGGCCCCTCTCTTCCTCTCTCTCTCCTCTCCCATCCTCTTCCTCATCCATTCCTGCGTGTTACTAACTTAACTTCTTCCCTGGAGTTGTTTTCTTGTCTTGCAGAGACTTTTATGTCCATCATGGACCTCCACCACCGTTATTATCATTATTATATTACTGTTGATGATGTCACTGTGCATTTCCTTTCCTCATGCCCCAACCCTCCTCTCTCTCTCTCTCTCTCTCTCTCTCTCTCTCGCTCTCTCTCTCTCTCTCTCTCTCTATCTCTCTGTCTCTGTCTCTGTAAACCCAACCGGTCAAGGCTCTGTTCTAGGTTTCCACCTGTTAAAGGGTTTTTTTTCCTAGCCGCCATCACCAAGTGCCCATGGGGGAATTGTTGGGTCTCTGTAAAATAAAGAGTCGGTCTCAACCTGCTCTAAAGTGTCATGATTAATTTTTGTTGTGATTTGGCGCCATATCAATAAAAATTGACTTGACTTGTTGTTTTCCTCAATGAATTCTCATCACCACAAACATGTTTGTGCAATGACCTGATATCCTCCTCGGCAATTTCAACATCCACATTGACGATCCCTCCAGTGTCTTTGCCAACGACTTCACATCACTTCTGGACTTTTTCGGTATCACACAACATGTCACCCTCCCAACTCATAACAAAGGCCACATACTGGACTTAATCTGCTGCACTAACATCACCCCCACTAACCTTGATGTCATCCCATCAAGATCTCTAAACCCAAGGAGCTGTGCTGCTACAGGAGAGTGACTCCTGGTTATTCTGCCCTCTCGCTGCTACACCCAGAGAAGATTAATGGCAGGAGGTGGAGCAGGTGGAGGCCTTCAGGTATGTGAGCACTGAGGTGGACAGAACATTGTCCTTCTCTGCCTGCTCAGAGCACATCTGGAAGGCAAAACAGCACCTCCGTCACAGTCCTCCGACCTCCACGATCAGGGAGCCACCATGCACCACCATGCATGCACCACCATGCATCACCATTCATCGCCATGCATCACCATGCATCCACCACCATGCATGCACCACCATTCATCACCACGCATCACCATGCATCACCATGCACCACCATGCATCACCATGCATCCCTAGAGCATGTCAAAGATGAATTTCTGCTGATTTTGCAATGGACAATAACGTTTTTTCTGATTCTGACTCTGATAGATTCAACGATGGTAATGCTAACTTTCCTACTAACAAATTGAAAAATTGGGCATGCTAACTACTGTATATATGCTAACATGTTGAACAGTGCTAATGCTAGCTACAACTGCTGACACTTTGAACGATGCTAACTGCACCTGCTAACATATTGGTTGGCATATTGGTTGGCATAGTTGGCATAGTTGCAGAGAGGCGCTCACTGAAAAAACTTCTGGCTATCATGGACAATGCCAGTCACCCTCTGCACACTTTCATCAGTGCACAGGAAATCGCTTTCAGTGACAGGCTGCTGCTCCCCAGATGCAAAACCAACAGACTCAGAGACTCCTTTGTCCCACGAGCTGTCAAGTTCTACAACTCTGCACTCTGTGGGAGGGAGAGGGTCCACGGGAGGGGAGGGGAGGAGAGGGGATGGGGATCCTGCAGCTCTTTTGCACTAGCATTTTCCTTACTGCCACTTGACCACTTTAATAACATTGTTTACTTCATGTGCCTATTTACCCATTGTCTTTGATATTTTTCTCATATTGCATTTCTTTATACTTTATTCTTTTTCTTTTTTATAACTTGCACTTTTTTGCACTTTTTACTTTTAATATTTGGTGTTGATGGTGTGCTGGAAAGCTAATTTCCCGGATGGAACCCTCCCTAGCGATTAATAAAGTATAATTGAATTGAATTGAATTGAATTGAATTGAATTGAATTGAATTGAATTGAATTGAATTGAATTGAATTGAAAAATGGGACTGCAAAATGTATCCTGCTAACACATTAAACAATGGTAATGCTAACTTACCTGCTAACACTTTGAACGATGGTCATGCTAACTACACCTTCTATCATGTTGAGCAATGGTAATGCTAAGTATAGCAGCTAACATGAAGAACAACACACACTTCTAGCTGATATGTTCACATAGCATACTCTTGTCGTCCACTTTCTCATCTTCCCAGCATTCATAGATGTTTTCTTGGATGATCCACTCCGCTGTCATTTAAGCACGTGTGGACAGAAGAGAAGCAGGAAGGTGAAGTTTTATGTTAAATAAGTAAAAATACTGTTTGCACACGATCGCATGCTGGTTGTAGACACACAAGAATGCACAAATGCACGAATACTGCATATTTACACAAACACATTCTCTCACACACATCATGAACACACACACATGCTTGAGTCTTGAGTCTTGGCTAACATTAATTTTTAAAGGATTGCTTTTATTCCTCAGCTTTTTTTTGAGCAGTGAGTAATATCTCGGTCCGTGACGAGCAGCTATTCCGGCGGGGAGTTTATGAGCACGCACACTGCAGCTTGGCGTGATAACATATTTACTGATCGGCGATTTGCTCTCAGCACGCTTGTTGCTTAGCATGTGAAGGTGCAGCACGTCAGCAGCAGCGGAAACATGGGCACCTTCTATGTGTTCTACATTTGTGCAAACACTGAGGATGCAGCTCTGTTGTCGGTTCAGGCTCTTCATGGTGAGGCTGAAGAGCTTGAAGCTCCATGTGTCCACTAACAGTTCCTCACCGAGCAAAAAGAACCGGAAATTACACTGCAGCAAAAAACAAGGGGGAAGAGACGGAAAAGAGGAATATGTCAGGACAGTAGGACCATCAGGGTGGAGGGTTTTCCCTTGAGGCAGGATAGATCATCGGAATGATTAGACGTCAATCTTAGAAAGGCGGGAACTAGCTTTGGCTTCACTTCTCAACCTCAAAGGTCACAGGATCGGCCATTGTAATCGCCATGATAGAACCACTCCATAATGAAGTCACCCTCCTCCGTCCTAGTCTGGTGTTCATGGTCATGGTGGCGGTCTTTGTAGCAGTCTTGGATCTTGGTTGTGGTCACAGTGGCAGTCTTGGTCTTGGTTTTGTTGTGGTCATGCTCGTAGTGGCGGTCGTGATCGTGTTGTAGTCATGGTCGTGGTGGTGGTGTTGGTCTTGGTCTCGGTTGTGTCATGGTGTTAGTCTTGGTTTTGGGCTTGATGTTGGTCATGGTCATTTTGGCGGTCGTGGTCAGTGGCAGTCTTGGTTGTGTTGTGATGGCAATCATGGTCTTTGCGTCTTGATCATGTTGTAGTCATGGTTGTGGTGGAGGTCTTGGTCATGGTCGTTTTGTGGTCATGGTGGCACTGTTGGTCTTGGTCATGGTCATGGTTGCAGATGTGGCTGCAGTCGTGGTGGCGTTTTTTGCGGCTGTGGTGGCGGGTGTGTTCATTGTGGTGGTCTTGGTCTAACATGGTCGTGGCTGCGGCGGCCATCAGGTGTGTTGAAGGTCATTGTTAATTGAGCTGTGAAATATTTGCCGTTCCATCGTAACAGCAGATAACAAACGCTTATCATGTTCTCGCCATCTGCTCTCCATAAACGGACGCCGTCCCACCCTCGCTGGGCGCCAGCTGGCAGCTCGCCGAGTCTCACCAGCAGACAGCGGCCAAGCTGCCGCCTGCACGGTCACATGTCGTCCCAGAGAACATACACCTTTTTTTGGGCCAACACCTTAAATGAAAAAGAAGGAAGAAGAAGCGAACATCGTTGCTGCGACGACCTGTAAGATGACCTGTTATTGTATATATATATATTTTTTTTATATTATTGTTATGTGTTATTATCTATTTCAGCCAACGTATTTTAACACACTTTAATAAACTACAGATTAATAGATTGTTTGTTTAAAACAGCATCAAACAGGTAAAAAGGGTGTCTGTTGTTTTCTTTGTTGTTTTTTGTCATTGTTATCATCATTGTTATGGTTTGATACCCGGGTATCTCTGCATTACCTGGGTTCATTCACCCAGACATTCACAATCCAGATAAGCGGTACTACTAAGCTGGTTATCACCTGGGTGACTGAACCCAGGGTTTTCCTGGGATCTCCATCAGTGCATGCTCACATTAAAGGGGCGGAGTTTGCAGTGTTTGACCAATCACAAACATGGAGAAACCCTGCAGAGCAGCCGACGTCACAATGGAGGAGGAGAGTGAGAATATTCACAGGCTTAATGGAGGAGGAGACAATTATTCTTCAAAAATATGAAGAATTCAAACATGTCGTCCAGCCTAAAAGGAACACGGCCGCAGCAAAAGCAGGAAGGAACGCCGGCACAAGATGGCCGACTGCGTTAATGCTTAAACTCCTGAGATGATGCAACATGAATTGATGGGACGATATAAAGGGACGGCGGCGCTCTGATGACTCAGCGTGACTTTATTAGGGCGCAGACATTTGGGGCAGACGCCTCCTCACTGCCCTTCACCTCCTTCAGGTTTTCCATTGACTTCTTTTGAGGCTCGGCGCCCCCGTGTGGCCGCATTTGTGTTGGAATATCAATTCCTCAGCGTGACGCCTCGAGTTGGTGTGCGTTTCTTAAATCCATGTTACTGCAGCTACGCCGTGCGTGAGCATTATTATTAACCTCATTATCTCACATGCAACTCTGGTGGAGCCAAATGGACTCGGGAACGAGTCAAGAACCGGAACAGAAACCTGCTTCAGAGCCTCAGTGACGAGGCTTCATGTCTCCACACTGTCTCTGTTGAATGGATGTTGAAATCAACGGCATTTGTTAGATATTGTCTGCCCTCTCGGGGTGGGTTCTCCTGTGGGCTCTTGCCTCCCTGGGCTGGCGGGCCCCTTGTTTGGGGGCAGGTGGGCCTCGGGTGGATGGGGTCTTTGGGCCTTGGGTTTCGCTTGCACTTGGGAGTGTAGAGCGCTGGCCAGGCTGGGATTCTGCTTTCTCCTGTCCTGCTGTGTGCCTGTCTCTGGCCGGGGGTGGGTGGCCCTCTGTGGCCCGCTGCTGGTTCTCATTGGGGGGGTCGTATGGCGGCCCTTGGGTCCTTGGGCTTGGGTTCTACTTGCTCTTTGGGGGCCGCGGGGTGTTCTGCCCAATGGGGTCTTTGCCTGGTTGCTGATTGGGGGTTGCTGCGGGGCGACTGCACCCCCTCGCTTCAACTCCAAATCTTTCTCAAGGACAAACATTTGCAGCTGGCACACACTCACTCACTCACTCACTCACTCACTCACTCACTCACTCACATAAACACACGCACATATACACACGATTAAGGCTGGACTGTAAGCGTCACTTCTGGACTTTTTCCAGAAGTGACGCTTACAGTCCAGCTGCTTCTG
>CAAKHG010011424.1:2556-13963 GCA_901007715.1 Dactylopterus volitans | reverse complement strand
TATTTAAAAGTTTTTTTTTTTTTTTTTTTTTGTTTTTTTTTATCATGAAGCTACAAACCTGGAAAATACTGGGTTATCGTTAGCAGTAAGCTGAAATGGAAATGACAACAGTAAAATAAAGCAGATACCTGGAAGGACAAACAGGGGCGCAGGAGAGAAATAAACAATCCAAAGAGCAGTGAAAAGTGTAGTCACAGGGCCTTTTAAAGATTGTTCAAATTATAAGCAGAGTTTCCCAACGCATGCCTGTTTGAGGCGAAGAAGGCGGACTGTCATTGGTTGGACATGGTTGGCGAGTCACTGCAACCAGCCTGGATGCACAGCTTTGCACAACAAGACATCTTTAACCTTCTAAAGGAAATCTAAGTCAGTGAGGCATAAATTGATTCTGAGCTCCGCGCAACTCACTTGCAGATGACGAGTCAATTCTTGAAGAAGGTAAAAACACATACATCATCAAGTTGACTCCATCTAATTTGGTACAAAAATATATGGTTCCTTAAGCCTGAAGATTCAGGAAAAAACTTGTGGATCAGGATTCAAGGCACACAGAGGAGATGTACTTTTGCCTGTTTGCTGTGAGCCTGCAGTTTTCATTATGTAAAGGAAAAAGCGAGAGTGTGTGTAGAGGATTTGGAATTTTTATATCTGCTCTCAAATCCTTTGAGTTTTAAAGGAAATCTCCAGAAGAATCTCAACTATATTGACATTTTTTTTCTAAAAGTTTCTTTGCATTTGTTTGTTTTTTTCTTTTCTTTAACCAAGATCTTCTAAACATTGTTTAGCAAACTAAGGTTTGTTTGTTTTTTTTTGTTTGGCTTTTTTTTTTTAAATATATTTTATCACTGCCTGTTTTAGATGAGCAACACAGCAGTGTCAATGTACTAGAAACTTATCTGGGCGAGAGAGAAACTGAATTATTCATCTGCCCTGACAACAAAGATCTGCAGCACAGGAACAAGTTAAGGGAAAAAAAAATTAGCTCTGCATTTAACAAGTAGTGGGACAGAGGTGCAATTCAACATGGTATAAAAGGTTTAGACTCTATTGTCACAGACAACCTCCTTAATCAGTTTATTTCACCAAGGCTTACTGCAGATTTTGACTCTGATTAGAAACCTCAACCCCCGAAAACCTGAAGGCCAGAAAACAAAAGACTATCTTGGTCATTATGCAACACTCCTGAACTAAGCTCAGTTCACTTTGATAGTTATTATCTTTTTTGATTGTGTTTGTGTGTCTGGAGGGCAGTTTTACGACGACGTTTCATGCAAAAGAGCATTTAATAACATACATCTGCAAAATGTTCTTTGTTTTTCCCATTGTCTAATTATATTTCCCGCATAGTGGAGCGACTTCATCATATGCAAGACGCTTCACCACTCCACAATGCTTCCTTGTCGAGCACTTGAGTGTGATTAGTCAGGAATAGACACCTCTGACAACTTATCATATGCCAGGTTGAGAAAGACTTGTCAGTAAGCTAATGGGGTGTTCTAAGGTTAATTTACAACCATATGAATTCCATCAATAAGCAATTAAGAGGTGTGGAAACACAGAGGCACCCAGGCCAGCAGCTAAATCCTCACCAACCCCCGTCTGCTTTTAATCAATTAATTGCTGTGGCATGTCTGTTTAAAAGCGCTTGATAGATTTACACATAAAAGCCACGCATGAAAAAGGCACTGCTCCTCGTTTGACCTTTCTCGTTACCTCCTCAGCTCTAAAGCGTGGCTCGTGGATGCGGAAATGACTTCAGGAAAAAATGCCTCTCTCACTTCTCTCAGTCCTTGACGGATTTCACAAACACTTCTCATTCTGATAAGAGTTGGGGCCAATTGAAGGATTGTGAAAACATTCCATGGAGGAATCTGAAGGAATATAATGTACCAGATGATTACTTGGGGCCTGTGCACAATGGTGCATGAAAAGACTCAGAAGGAGGAAATATGGAGATGTACAGAATACATAAAGCATCTTAAGTATCTGTTGTGAAAACGGGCCATAGCTGCTGCTTTTATCTCGGCCTTATGCAGTTGACCATCATCTCCTGCAGTAAAAACATGCTTGTTGCTATTTCCCTGCATGAGCCACAATATCGTCCATGAAGTGTTAACGGCCACGCGTGAGCCGCAGCATGCAGTCCAGAGCACTGCATGCTGAACAGCTTATTTTCTGGAGGATGTGACAGATTTCCATTCATTACCTCCTTCTCCTCTGTAACGTTGCAAATTCTTGCTCACATGTTTTCTCTTTTACACTATCGTGATGTACTCACTCAGATCCCTAGAGAGATTCAGACAGAGGGTTAGTGATATGATATGTATGAGATTTTCTACCTTATCAGCTTCATCTGACTCACATGAGCCCTGGGGATTTTTGAACATATTGTCCCACCCATTAAGATGCCATTTTAAGAGTAGAGTCTTGCAGCAGATGCTTGCTTTTTCCTTTTTTTCAAAAGATAGATGCTGCTGATAGATAAAACAGGACTGTTTGAGTCCATTTTTAGAATAAAATCGTCTCATAATGGTACTGTTCTATCTTTGTTCTCTTTGTTTCCATGCCGTCAGTATTGTTCGTGATGTCTCCACTGTGCCCTCACTCCTTGAAATGACATTCCTGGACAACTAAACTGAGTTTTCAGTTACATTTTGATTGAAACGCATTTTATTGTGAAACACATTTTATTGTGGATTACGTTGACTTCAAACAAATTTGTTCTGCATGCGGATTATGCTGATAAGAAACATACAGTACTTGTGATGCAGTGAAAAAGTCCTCCGGCTCAACCAAAAAAATGTATGTTTTATGATGTGTCACCACTGTGATTAAGGTACAAGACAGACTGAGGCAGGTTCAGAGAAAGATCAGGATTTTACAATTTAAAGTCTTGGTTTAAACAATAAGTGTATTTTTTGTTCTAAAGCGAATCCAATAAAAATAATCTTCCAGCACTTCACTGTTAGTTTTAACTAAACGCCTTCAAAGCAACGACCCTTTGTTAAATGTCAAAGATTCAACCATGCCAATTTTTTAAATTTTGGATCTCGTTTTTCTTGTTTGTTTTTTTTTCTTAATTCAATACTAATCAAAACACAACATACTCCTACAAATCTAACAATGAGTGGATGTTGTCTTCTTGTTGAATCTCCTTTAGCAAACATTACATTAATTACAAATATAACTTCACATTAAATTGGTGTGTTTAAACTTCGCCTGGGGAAACTGACTTCACCTTGAGGTGCTCGATGCAGCTCAGTCCCTCCAGGCTTTACTGGGCTGCAGGACCACGCGGACTCGCTGTGTGTGAATGCCACCCTGCACGCTTCATGCAGGGCCGTGACTAAGTATTTTAGGGGCCTAAAATTACATTTACAGTAAGTCCCTCTTGGTCAGTTTACTGTTTGTTTCAATGTGTTGAGAAGCATGTTGACATAGTGGAGGTTTGTTTTTACAAGTAATTTTTTTTTTTTTAAAGTTAGGGAAACAGCTGGGGGGGCAAGGCTCTACAGCAGCCCTCCTACCAAGTCGCCTCCTGTGGATCTGCCTCTGCCTTCCTCCTATGCTGACTGCTATAAAATTATGTCATCACATTACCAACTTGTGGAACATCCTATATTGCTCTCAGAATGTACCTCAGGATACTGTTAAATTTTGTGGGAACATAATCTCTAGGAGGCCTGATGAGCCCTCCTAGAGATTGACTTAAAGACTGCATTTGTGTGTATCAGTCATGTTGTTTCACCAAGCTTTCTCCTTGCCCTCCAAACAGCACCTCCAAACAACATATCCGTGGTGGCAGAAAACACCCCGGCACCATTCAGTCGATACCAAGCCCAGAATTTCACTCTTGTCTGCACTGCAAAGGGAGGGAAACCGGCCCCATCGGTGAGTTGCTGTTTTAAGATAGACCATGCTGCTTGTCCACCAGGATCTGCTTTTATACTGCACAGTTGCATGCTGTGTACTAAGGACACAAAATTTGTTGAAAGTTGAAGGTTCAGAGTAATTTTTTTTTTTTCTGTATGAGAACACAGATCAAAGGAGGTACAACGGATTTTAACATTCAAATGAAAAGGCTCTTGATAAAGTATTTTAAAACATTACACAGCCCTTCTCTCAGCTCTTCCTACAGACATCCACTTTGTAGCATTACTTGTGTGAAAGGAAAAGGCTGATTGATGCAGAGAATTCACATCAAGATCCACACAAGGCTGCGCCAGGCATGGATACACAGACAAGCATATTCCTGCAGTCATTTAACAAAGCTGTCAGAGAATACCGCTGTTACCTTCATGTCAAACAGACCCCTGATTGATTACCAGCACTAATTGAATCACGCTGTGTAGTCATTACAAAAAGTAGACCATATTTTGAAAACATGTTATTGATGGTCACAACAATTAATTCATTTATTTACAGTGACATGATAGTAATTAACGCAGAATCGCGTGCAAACACATGCAATCAAGCACACACGTGCACTCACAGTTTTCCTTTAACTTTTGTGAAATGACAGACAAGGTCTGCAAATATCACATGGTGCAGTGTTGATGTCGTGCGGGCTTACAGACGCTGTTTGAGAGCGCTCGCTGGCTGTTTGTTCCCACTGGGTCATTAATCATTGTCCATGGGTGCATGCTAATGGACTCCAAACCCAGAGCACTCGCATCTCCTGCAATTATGCGCCTAGTGAGAGGTGAAGACAAGGTGAATATGATTTCCATCTCTCAGGTACCTGATGATGTGATGAGTGAGGTTCTGCCATGGTGTGATTTCACAGGGAGTCTTAAGCCATTAAAGCTCAACACAGCTGGATTTCTTTTTTTTTTTCTTCTTCAATCGCTTCACTGAGGAAAGGAGATCTGAAAGGTTGCAGTTGGTCAGAGTGTCTCTGTGTCACTGGCCAAGTTGCCATGTGGATAATTAGCTTTGTCAGTGAGTCAGCAAGCAAATGATTCAAGTCACTGACTTGATAAAAACAAATACTAAAAGACTGTTTAGTGAGTGTTTGGCTGCTACAGTGCATCCACCACTGCATCTGCAAGCTCCAGGCATCAATGTATATTGAGAGGTTTGGAAAAACTGTCTTGGATCCACTGAAACTTTCCTTATTTATTGTCAGAAACCATTATATCATTCATCGAGGAAATCAATATTACAAACAAAACACTTGTTCTCGTTAAAACAAAATAAAAAAATAAAAATAAAATAAATAAAAGCTGCCAACAACACACTAAGGTAGAGGTTCAGCAGAAGGATAGGTCTGATCAAGTCCAAAAACGGATTATTTGTAGGAAGCAGCACAGCAAAGACGGCAGATTTAATAATGAAGATTGCTTTGGTGGGGAAAAAAAATGGGGCGATGAAAAAGTTCAAGGCTGAGATATTTTCAGCGGAAGATACAGTTTATAACAAGTGTGATGAATTGAATGAGTTTAAAAATAAGAAAAGTCATGCAGCATATCTTCAGACGAGGAAATTTAAAAAATATATATATATTAAAAGCCATCATCATGATTGATCAAAGTTATTAAACAGGTATGTTTGCTGACACGCAGTTGCTGCGTCAGTATTAGGGGAGAAGGGAAGGATGAGCCGCACTTGGTGATTTGACTGCAAAATAAAAGAGTATTTGTCCCAAATAATGGTGACTATACATGCGTGCATGACTGTTATGGCACAACTTGCTCGAACATGGGGGTAAAATGAACTTGGGGGCGGAGTAAACATTGCACCTGTGGGAGTACACACCTTGTGTTTAATACTTATATAAAAATGATGCAGAATCAAACAATAAGGAGATATTGTGAGCTTCAGTAACACCATCATTATAACAAAGGAAAACACTCCCAAACAATAATGCTAATATTTACCTGTTAAACATGCTAACTTAATATTATCAAACTGCAAGCTTGTTTTGTGTGTGTGTTTTTGTGTGAGTGGTTGGCTTCAGTGCGGCCTGTTCATGACATTAACGTTGTTAGACTTCATCACAGAAACGGTCATTAAAAATGAACATGAACTTGTACCAGTGACACAGAGAGCATGTGTGCAGCGTGCGCACGTGTGTGTATGCGTGTGTATGCGTGTGTATGCGTGCAGTCACACAGTGAGTGACCACTTTGTGCCGTACTCAGCTGCACACTGAATGGAAAGACGAGCTGTTTCTGTTGCTGTTCATCCCATCTAGCTGCTCCGCCACATGGCTCATCATCACTGGCTCATTTCACCTTACTTCCTCTCATTCAACAAAAAATGTTCCACACGGTGGCTCAGTAGTTTATGACCTTACCTTGTAGCTTCGACTGACATAACTCAGCTTGCAGAAACGTCTGTTTTGTTCAGGATACAGGATCGATGACTTTAGAAACATGATGAAATGACTTTTTTCTTGCTGCTTTAGTTCAAAACGAATTGCATAATTTGAAGAGTATTTTCTTAATTTGAGATCACACGACTGCTTTTGCTTATATCTAGATATCCCACTGGCACAACTCGACCTGTTCTTTACTGCTTCCAATCCCGGACATGTTACAGTTAATTGTCCAGATCCAGCAGCCACTTGACAAAACAATTTAGTTTGAAAATAACACAATCTATCATATAGCATCTGTGGCTCAGGTTGTTTTCAGACTTTTTTTTTTCTTTGAACTAATTCCCCTTCAGCATAGAAGTGTAGACTGTAAAGGTCCTGCATATATATATATATATATATATATATATATATATATATATATATATATATATATATATATATATATATATATATATATATATATATATATATATATATATATATATACACACACATACACACATACACACACACACACATAGGTTTACTTCGTTATTCTGTTTGATGTTGTTACCAAACACTGTTGTTTTTAAAAAAAAACCCATCCTAGTAGTGTAGATGAAACAAAACTAACTGGAGGGAGAGTCAGATGTTCGTCAAGCAGTCTCTGCACATATGCACCCACACAGGCCTGACAAGAGGTTTAATCATCCAGTGCAATGAAAACACCTGTGTGTGCGTGTGTGTGTGTGTATGCGTGTGTGTGTGTGCGTGCGTGCGTGCGTGCGTGCGTGTTTGTGTATGTGTGTTTGTGTATGTCGGTGTGTGTGCCTGAGTGCCATGAGAGTGAAGGACCTCTTGTATCATAGAAGTGATTTGCTCAAATTATGCATATGAGCCTCTGCATGAACCCAACAACCATCAGAAGTTATTAATTCACTTTCTAAATTTACTGTTTACTTCCAACTTGTGCTTTTTAGTTTTTGCCTTTTCGTTTTATACCATGTACGATGTGAGTAAACAGGTGCCATGTTTCCAATAGAAGACTTGAGATCAACTTAACGCCCTAGTAGGAAAGGATCCTGTTTTTGCAGTATTGCATTAGAAAAGATTAATGGAAACAGCTAAATTAAAAAGAAAAAAAATAAGTCTTCAATTTCATGGAAAAACGCTGATGCTCGCTTAAGGTGCTTTTTGCCATCTTTGAAACAGCTGATGCACTTAACGATAGAGACACCCTTTAGGAATACATTTTGACATTGTGAAAACTGAACTAGTATGACCAGCTGTTTCCGCTCTGAGAGGGAAAGAAGAATCTTTTTCCCTTGCAGACTTCTTTCCATAATGAGCTAAAGCATGTACTGCACATGAATTATGCACATTCTGCACTATTTATACACATTAAAATGTTACTGTTAACACATGCAAGTATTGTAGTGAGCTTGATTTTTCAAATTATGTCAAATCTTAGCATAGTAATTGTAATACACAAAACCGTGAAAGCTAAGGTTGGTAGACAAAGCTCGCAAAAAAAGACTACAGTGCACTATTATGGCATTAATTATGCTCACAATGTCATGTAGGACTTGGCCCCCATTTAGTTAGCAAAGAGTATAAATGTCCCACACACACTGTGGGATATTTGTTCTATTTATGTCCTTGTCCACAGTCATTCTGTACAACAAAACCTCATTATTAGCTTTGTACAGTAAGTATTTGCTTGAACATTGCTGCTTTGGCCCAGTTATGTGACTGCAACTTCAAACGACTTCCTCTGCTTTTTGATGAAACTCATTTAGTTTTTGTCAGTGCTGCTACCCGGGGGCTTGTTGCAAAATGAGCTGCTGTTAGCTTTATTTTCAATGTCATATCATCGTTAGGCTGGTCTCAGCAGCCGCTCACCACTTACAAAGAGATTTGCCAGATTTACTACACCAGCATTTAACAGCTAGTAAATTCACCATTATGTTCTATCCATCACTGTTAGATACAATTGTTTTCAAGTATCACAGAGTTCAGTTAACCTTGGTCTTTTTGAAATTAAAATAGACCAAATTTTAAATTTGTTGACAACATAATTGTCTTGCGTCAAGCGTATGCATGTAGGAAATTTTATGAAAAACAGCAGGCAGTGGAAAGGATAGATGAGAGCTGCTGATTATACTGCGGATCATTCAGAAGTAATTACAACAAATCAAATGAGTTATTTTTATATTTTCACACTGCTGCCATCTTATTTTTTTTTTTTACCTTTGAAGAGATACAAATAATAGCATGTGTTTCTCTGTAACAAAATAGAAATAGTCATGAGAACACAGTATGTGTGTGTTTGTGTGTGTGTGTGTGTGTGTGTGTTTGTGTTCATTCATATATCCATGTCTATCTCATGTCTCATGGCCAAATCTGAGCCGTCGCTTACTGTAGCCTTGCCTTGATCTTGTTGCATCCAAGATGTTCATGCAACCTTTTCTTTTCACTGAAACAGAGACAAAAGCTGCAGGATTTACTTGCTGCGGGATGACTGGTTCAATAAATTCAAATGCACATGGACATTTTTTTGTCTTAAGAAATGACGACTTGAAAACAGTGAAATTATTTGACATTTGTTTGGTGTTTTTAATAAAGCAGTAGCCTGCCTCTGAATCACTGGACACACCTCTAATTTAGTTAGTGTTCAAACATGTCTGGTGAGTCCAATGATTGCCGTTCAGCCCGTCTGTACAAAGTGACGACGATTTAGAGCTCAGCAGATATGATTAATAAGCACTGGGCCATTATCTCCTACTGCTAGCATAGCTATGTGGGCGAGCCAGCATAAAAAGGACCCAAAACTCGTAATGCATTTTCTGTCTATCTTTCTTTTATTATTTCATTATGAAAAGTAAAATGGCAAGGGTAACGGAAATGGAACAGACACACAGCACACGGTGTCCTATTAAATGGACACTAAGGGATGGAAACAACACAACAACAACACAAGCACACCTCTTCCCATACGATATGTTGCTAATGCAACACAAAGTAGAGTGTGTCATGGGTAGTTTCTGCCTAATATAAACACAGCTATTGGAAAGCTGTGGTAATGGCTCTTTAAACTTAATAGTTTCCATCCGGCAGAAGTTTCATCTTTTGTTTTGCTGTAGCATCCTGATCCATAAGCATAATGCTACTTCTTCCATATTGGGGCAAAGCAAAGTGGCATTATTCTGTTACACTACTTTTTTCTTTGAAAAAAAAAAAAAAAAAGCAGCCATTTCCCATCACCCATTCCCATTTTTGAGGCAATCAACATGCTAAATTTCACCAGAGCAACTCTGAGACAGCTAAGCATAATGGACTGTATCTGATAAAATGATCTGGCATTATGTTTAAAGATCTGTCGGCATCTGATGGCAGTGAAGCAAACTGGTGACATATCAGTAATAGCTTCCTAGTGGCCCTCATTAGAACATCCTCCGAGAACAAGCAAGCACTGATTGAAAAGAGGACGGATAATGACAGTTAATAACTCGAAGGAAAGCTGATTAAGTCGCGCCCCCCCACTCCCCCCATCCACTCGCCTCGAACCTCCCCACCTCGTTTTCGCCTCCTTCTGTTCTCAAGAAATAATTCTGCAACCATGAAAATCACCTTTCCTTGAATAGTAGCAGGAACATAAATGTGTATATGGACCAATGTACATACTGTATCGTCAAAAAGTGTTTTGATTTGTTGCTGGTGAGGTGGGAGCGACCTGGTAATTTATTTGTAGAATGCAGGTGCTTTCATCACCATCCATTCACAGGGAATAATGCAAAATCCTCCTCATGCCATCACAGCTTAATTTCACCACAGCCATGGAATTGTGTTTGGGCTACTGATGAGAATTACATCTCTCCTTTTTCTGAGCTAATTCGTTTCAGAAATCAGTAAGTGGTTTGTTTCATTGTCTGCGCATATTGGACTGTGAAGTATTTGGGGATTTATAACGGAGGCATGATTGATAATCACTTTATTCCACACAGTAACACTATAAGCGAACAATTCAACAGCAATGCCAAAAACACTCAAAAATTCCCTTTACAAGAGAGCAAATTCTCTCCAAGTGCCACAGCAGCAAATATCTAACTTACCAAGCCAGTTTGTTGATTGAGGAGGAGTTCATCTGATTATGGAGCTTCACTTTTGCATGTTATCCATGTCAGTATACATGTGTCTGTTGGTGTCTGTCTTTTCCCTTTCCCTTAATTTCACAAGTCAGCTGTCCATCACATAGAAACCGCAGAACACTCATACATGGCTGCCTAGCCAGCAAGCAATGCGGAAAGATGATAATACAGGGGCCTGCAGATGAGCTTTACTCGATATTCAGTGTTGATGATGGTTAAAATAGTTGTGATAGACTACAGGTCTATAAGGGCAACTTCTGGGGCTTACAAATGAAGCGAATGTGGATGTGCCAAAAATTGCAGTTCCTTCAGTAAACAGATTTTGAGCCTGGCTCCAAACTGAGTAAATAACCATAGAGATTCATGTTAGAGGGCCAAACTTTGAATCAGAAATAAAAAATGTTCACAGTCAGCTTAAAAAAAACCCATTTTGTTCTCCATAGCTAATATAACCGTCCTTTAAAATTGTACGAAGGCTTAAAGTTAAGCATAATTAAAAGTGTGGCTTCTTTAGTTGTTTAGTGACAGATTGGTACAATCCAGTCATGGAGGAATTAGTTTGGAATTTTACCCAAGAAAGCCACAAGAAGCTGTAAAGCTAATGTTCTGTCATCAAGATATTTCCGGTCATTATTACTGTGTAACTTTAAGAACTTTAAACAAAAATAAAATTCTGGCGAGAATGAAGACATGTTGTTGTATGGTTAGCTTATGCATTTGATGCCTCTTTGGAAAGCTGCAAAGGTGTATTTGGAGATCTATCAAGCAAGCAACAGAAAAACAACCACACTTCCTGTTGTTTCCAAGACAAATCCATCATTAACAATAACGAGCATGGTGTTTTTCAGTGAAAACTGTGCTGTTTTTTTTTTTTTTATTAAGTAGACAGTACGTAGCATATTAAGTCACAGGCAGTATTTCAGTTGTTGGCAGTATTTCAGGAGGAGCACATATTTCT
>CAAKHG010011418.1:25883-42922 GCA_901007715.1 Dactylopterus volitans | reverse complement strand
ATTTTTTAAAGGTTAGGTTACTTGTTCTTATTGCCTTCTTTGCCTCTTGAGTTCTTTCTTCTTCTTTTTTTTATATATATATATATTTTTTATTTTTTTCAGGTATTTTTTATTTCATACGCTCCCATCACATGAGCTTTGGACAGTGATTGCCACCTCTAAGTAGCCTCCATGGTCAGGGTCACCACCGTTATAAGTGTAGAGTAGTGCTAGTCCCTAGTCACATGTGCCGCTGACCAGAATCATTCAAGCACACATACACATTAGAGTGACTTTTCTGTCCTCTTCTCCTGATCCCTTCCCAGATGAGAAGAACGGCAGACCCCACGGGACCCCCACCCGCCAAAATTCGAGGCGCTCCGAGGGTGGGGGCGACAGGTGCGAGTGGGGCGAGCGGGCAGATGGCGGAGGCATCGGAGGCAGCGGGGGAGTTCTGCAGCGCAGAGGCTCGGCAAAGGAGAGAACCCGACTGCTGTCCTCTAATGGGACCCAATCTCAACCATAGGATAGAAAGTGAGACCACGCAGCAGGATGCCTGAATTAAACAAAGACAGTATAGCTTCATCTCCAAGTATCCCTGCAAGCCATGAGCTATTCCTATTCTTCCTTGACTAAGTTATGAAAGGTGCTTGACCATAGCAAGGATTGAGTCTTTTCCCCCCATCATGCTTTCTTTTTCAACATTGTCTTGATCCTTTGGATCACCAAGATTCCTGCCCTTAAGTAAGAAACAAGTGTTAAGGAATCACCCTTTAATGAAAAACTAACCTGTGAATGAGCAGTTGGTATCCGTCATAAACAGCTTCACAAATCAAACTAGAAATTTTTGAAGTGCTAATATGCATGCCAGTTAGCAATTCAGCCTGCTAAAGGATGCTGACAGGATCAGATAAGCTAGTCTACCATATCATTGTACTACAGCATCTGACACCAAAAAGAATTAACCTTTTTGTGGTTGCTCTCAAGATTACTCTTAAAATTAACCAATGCGCTCATATCACTATCAAGCAACATGCAATTATTAGACCACACCAGAAGAAATACTCATGTATTTCAACAGATGAAGCCTAAGAGTTAGCAACCTGCTACCACTTCAGCGAGAGGTGATTAGCTGAACAAAAGGTCCTGATTTTCTTAGGAGAAATGACATCCTGGAAAATGAGAATTCCAGCAGTGTCTTCTCTTGAGGTACAGAAAACCAACAAAGTAAGCTAAGTAAGTGAATGTGAGAAAAATATTTTTTAATTTAGGTTTTTGTATTTCTTTTGAGGATGTCAGTAGCACAGTGATAGCAGTAAAGACAGAGAAAACATCACCAGTGCTGGAAAGAGGAAGCTGCCCCATGGCTTCTTGGAAGGCATTTATTTCCAGTTAAATGTTTTGATTCTTTTGTATTTTCTTTTTACTCAGAGACAAGATGAACTAAGGCATCTACATTTTTTGCGTTGGAACCCTTTTGCTCTGAAGAAAAGTATTTTTGATTTCAACAGAAATATGAACATTACTAAATGGGAAAAGAAAAAAAAAAACACTATGCGTGAATATTTCCATGAACCTCATCACAGCTGTTTGTGCCCACATTGAATGAGAAGAGCATTCCTGGCCTGTGGATCAGACAGAAGCCACCTATATTGTCAAGCTTGTCTCCTATTGCCATAGTATTCACATACTGACTCAACAAAATAGTGAAAAATATAAACACACATGCACATACACGTACACACAGGAAGTTCATCTATGGACATTTTCATTATACCGGACTTACAAAGCTTGCAATGTCAATTCCTTGTTGAACAGGACTTCAAAATGGGAAGCAAGCTAAGCGTCTCCTGACCCCATGCGCCTCACCCTTATTGTTCCCCAACAAGCCAAGTAGTCCATCACTGCACCCATGCGCATCACTGAGAGTCGCAGCCCTCTGCAAGCAGAGGCGGCCACTTGGACGGTCATGTAGTATTACTCCAGTTCTCTTATCAGACGAGTTGATGTTCATCACCAGTCTTCCATACGGCACAATATGCAACAAACGTGCAGAATGTTTTCAGAGAGATACACAATGCTACAGTTGAGTTTGATATTGATTTGATATGTTGTTTTGGTTAATATATTTGCTCACTTATTTATTTATTTATTTATTTATTTAAAGCTATTTAAGTTATTTGGTCGTGTGTGTGTTACGTCTTTGTTGAGGAACTTCATTTTATTACAACATAAAAATGCATCAAGCTACTTCAAGGGACCCGTTGTATACCATTTTGTCATCGCCACTTTTTTTTTTTTTTTTTTTGAGCACGCCATTCCATTCAAAAGAAAGATCCTGGCAGCCGTACTGACAAAGTTGCTCTCATCTTACTTCTCCCGTCATCTTTGTTTATATCTCACATATTTCTAATCACACTCATCTGTGGTACCAGTGTGGGAGATTGGTGGATGATGGCTGAGGAACGGTGAGCTGAAAAACTTTGCAGAAGAATGCACCTGGAACTGATCACAGCCGGAGCCTTTGTCAGGGTCAGTGCTGAGGTGTGTGACTGACCCGGGAATACAAAATGGATTGACGCAACCGAACCCTTACAGGCACATAGTTTCTCTCGCGCACACGTTGAATGAATTGCTTGCAAATTAGCTTCATCTCTTGCTTTAATGCCTTTGTCCCTTTGTCCGTCCGCATTCACATGTTGTGTAGCCATCATCAGCACAAAGAGAAACCGTTGGAAGTTGTTTGCCTCACTGTCCGTACACACTTTATAATTGCTCACCATCATCCTTTTCATCTCTCTCATCACCACATCACCTTCACCTTTCATTGACCCAACTGTGGCTAAGATTGTAAACTATTCTCCATCCAAAAGGGTCAGTAGAGTAAGGTGTTTAAAAAAAAAAAGAAATGTCTGTATCATAATTTAAATATGAAAAGTGCACTATTATAACTATTGCCTGTGATAAAAAAAAGAACAATTATGATTGAATTGATGGTCAAAATAAAGAGAGATCCACCTTATTGTTATGGTTACAATAATAAACCCTAAATTCATGTGTGTGTCTTTGTAGTTTCTGAATTGCAATCGTATCTGTTCCTTCACCTTGCACAAACAATGAAGTTAGCGGGGTAGCCTTGGCCTCAATTTGCCCAGGATGAGAGCATTATTTGCAAAATGTACCATAACCACATTAATTACACTGTCCAGATAAAGTGGTTTAAAAAAAAACATATTAAACGTTAATAGTGGGGGAACAAATATGTCAGTTTACTATCTTTCAACTTATTATTTTTTTTAATCCTTCAAGGGATCTTGAGGTGTTGGCGTTTCTAAGCACAGAAAATGAGTTCTGATAATTTGATGCCCAGGAAACTGCAAATAGTTGTTTTTATCTGTCTTGTTTTTATCCTATCTGTCATTGCACTGAAGGTTTTAGGCAAAGCTGTTGTATTATTATGTTAATAAGCTAGAAACACTAAAAGGCTGCAAATTATACTCCTCACTGCATATACAAAACAAACTTTTGCCGTCTGCTGTTGACAAAACCCGCATGCGCTGTCGTTACCCTTGTAAAACTTTGCAGCTGGGCGCTCAGCAAACTCGCCCCCCGCGCGGTTGCGACATTTCCGACAGACACTGAAGGCAGCATCAGGTCCATAAACGCGAGCGGTTGTTGTGCTGTGCAGTTGCTCGGGAGCGACAGGAGGGCCGACGCGACGGCACCGGGCGCCTGCTCTGGTTCGACGCCAGAAGTTAAGGGGGGGAAAAAAATAAATAAAAAATCTTTGCCAGCTTGTCTGGCTGGCTGAAATCCTGCGCCTCGTAAACGACAACAGGTACGTCGACGGCCGTTGCAACGGAGACAAACATCTCCATCTTCCCGTCAGCAGCGCCGCTTGCGTGCAAGCTAACTCCGTTTGGGTTGGGCGCTCGCCTAGCCGGAACTAGCGGTAGCTAGCGTGAAAATCCGAACGTGCGCGACTGGAGCGCAGAGGAAGGCAAACGCCGACAGGAGTTGGCAAACGCTACATTTTGTTTTCCGTAACGGGGGCTGCCGCGGCTGACGCTCGCTTGGCAAAATTTTTTCGCCACAGTTAAAACTCGGAACGCGGCGCTAATGATTAATCGCGTGGAGGTGATGGGTATTACGGTCCGCCAATTAATCCAGCGCCGCGCGCTGTTTACGTACCATTTACGCGTGCCCCGTGGCTTATGCGCGCCCTCCGATAATGTGGCTGTCAGACAGCCATGTTTAGCCGCCTATTACCAGCCAACCTACGCGCATTAATTAGGAATATTCGAGCTGGGCGGTCGCCTCAACTTCGCCGCCATCCGCTGTGTTTGTTGACACGTCGGCTCGCGCCGCGGAGTCGTGCCAGCAGCGGTCTTGCGCCGTCGCCGGTGACGCGGTCGGTCGGTGTTTTTCACGAATGCGCTACTTTTGGGTTTAAAAAAAAAAAATTAGCTCGTGAAATGTGGGAACATGCCCAGATGTGCCCAGCCCTTCCTCGTGGAAAACGTGGATAACGAGACACTGGCTCCCCGTGGCTCGGCGGCTCTTCCGAGCTGGAACCGCTGTTTGGTTTGAGGTGGTTTTTTATCACCTCGGCAGCGGAAGGGACTAGAAAAAACAAAACAAACAAAAAACTGCTGACATAAAAGTGCATCTGTCGTGTGAACGCGAATAACTTAATTTCTAGAGCGGGAGAAGGTTCTTCACCCAGTGCTTATTGGATTAATTAAGACTGACGAGCTTGTGTTGCACTTGAGGATGAGATTAACCTTACTGTATACGCTGTCAGTAATATGTCAAGATTAAATAAGCAGCCACTGAGAGTATTCACATTTGTTGGAGTTGGCTAAAGACTCTGCTGGAGGTCAGTGGCAAAGATTGTAGATGATAAGAAATGGCCCAGTTTTATTTGAGTTCCTCCAACTGGAGATTCTGTCCCTCTGTAATTTGACCCCTGAATGAGAGGATAGAATCGGTGGCGGCTTAATAGGGATTGAAATATTCTATTTTCCGTTCATTGTCAAGCAGACAGGATATCAATTACTTCATCGACTTAAACAAATTATGATTTTACATTCACATCTGCTTTGAGTCAGACTGCCAGTCTATAACTTTAGCCACTTGTACTGGTTGATGTTTTTTTTTGTTGTTGCTTGTGCAGCCCGTTAGTGAGTTTTGTTTTTGCATCATCACCGTTTCCTTGAATCCTTGTGAAAACACATTGAAAAAGAACCCTCATGTGCGATGTTGATGAGGCATAAATGCATAACAAATACAAATGCCAGGTAAAGGAGTCATGAGGTGACGGAGGAATGATGACGACATCTAAAGCGATTCCAAAATTCTCAGAAATTGCAGTCGGATACGAAAGCAAATAAGCAGTATGATGTTGACTGAAAGATTAAAGTTTCACTGCGTAGCATCGTATTGACGGACGTTTTCCATGGTAGACTGGCAGTAGGTCAGTGAAGGTAAAGCAAGTTAAGGCAGAGCTTAATAATACATGACAATATGACTGCCACTGCGTGAACTTTCAAAGTCCAACTGAAATTAAAAACGCATCCACTGGAGCAAAGTGCTGAAAGTTACAGATGCTGTGTCCCTCTTATCTATGCATTTATGTGTTGAAAAGCGGTTTCCTTTCAGGCTATGCAAATTTCAACCTTATTTCAATACAGCTAAGTGTATTGCAGCCGTTTTCACTGAGGCTCCGGCAACAGCACAAGAGCCACAGCCTGTCAGCAGCCACCCACATTAGCTTTCCTGGCTAACTTACAAACATGCACACCTGCCCTCTAGTTAGTTAGCTCCTATTAATCAGTACAAAAAATATCATTTTGTTGGGGTTTTTACTTCTGTCACGTGGCTATGAAGACACACATTCTAGTGGGACTTGTGAGGCAAAGTTGCAGAGATTTTTTTTTATTATTTTTTTTTTTTACACCAGTCGGTTGGAATCGTTTTGGTGTGGGTGTGCGCGTTCAGCTCTGAGCTGAGCATGGGTGCCGCGTTTGCGTCGGCGCTGACAAAAAAGGGGCTAAAGTGACCAAAGCTCAAATTTACTGCTGTTAGTCTTGGCATCTGCTCAGCTGTAGTCTGGTGTCAGAGTGACAAAACCTCAGGCCATTATCCATAGCCTATTTATGGAGGATAATCAATTCCATTTGTGAAGGGGAAGCAGTTATTGACTTGAGCAAAAAAAAAAAAAAACCCAGTTGCATCAGCAGTCAGCATTTTCCCATCACATCTAGATGTTCCTGTAAGACACTATCTGCTGGTCTACGCTTATCTATCCTGTTGACAGTTTGAATGCAGTGTGCCAATATGAAAGCAGCCGTTGAGATGTTCCATGTGGCCTTGGTCGTAGGCCGCCCCTCGGGTGCCTGAATGTCTCAGCCGAGGTCTCGTCAGTGATGTGTTGCTTCATTTCTAACAGCAACAGCATTGCGATGCCTAATGAGCAGTCTGATAAACGTCTGCTGAGTAAACATGAGAGTAGCTGTAGACTGGCAACGAGCAGAGGTGATGCCTCACGCACCATTGTCTTTCCAAACGTAACAGCCGCTCCTCTTCCGCCACGTACACTTACAACCTCCAGGCCCTTAGTTACTGCCATCTACTGGACAGTCCCAGCATTGGAGGCGCATGTTACCTAGGTATTTTCTTTGGTGTGTGTGCATGGCTAAAATCAAGGTTTATCCATGAATGTACCGGAAAATTTGTGTGAAAGGGATAAAACACAACATGGAATTTTATATGTCAGAAAAAATAACGATATTCATTATTTCAGAATCTTATGCAGGACAGAACATTGGGTCTTTAACAGGCTCTTTTATGATTACTGGTTCATGAGATACATTTATGCCTGGGGCCATTTTGGCCCTTTATTTGCACTCTTGTTTCTCCTGTCAGTCATGTTTGTCTCACCCTCTCCTCTCTTTTTAACTATGCACAGCGATCATGGCAGAAGCGCACCAGGCAGTGGCCTTCCAGTTCACAGTCACCCCGGAGGGCATTGATCTGCAGCTCTCCCACCAGGCCCTCACTGAGATCTACCTCTCTGGCGTTCGTTCTTGGAAGAAGCGCATCGTTCGACTGAAGGTGCCCCCCTCTATCTCTGGCTGCCGCTGTGTGTCTTGTTTGGGCTTCGCCTGTGACTGTATCACGAAAGGTCTAATAATGTGCCTCCTCCTGCTTGTTATCACTGCCTGGCTTCCTCTGCATGTCAAGCATCTAAGGAATCACTGTGCTGTGGAGGCTTGTCTACGTTTTGTGTGTTTTCACCTTGTTTCCTTCTAAGCTGCAAAGTTTTCAGAACCTCTTCATAAGTCCGTAGGCAGTGACTCCTCACCACATCCATATTTATAGAAGTGTTGTTTAATGCTAACCCGGAGAAATCAAGTTTAAGTTACATTGTAAGTTAAGAAGAGTTAAAAGTAATCTTGAGAGTAAATGTGAACTTTGCCCAGGGTACCTCCGACTAAATCACCGAAACATTGACAGGAGTAATTTGTTTGGTTTCGTTCCACATTATTTTAACACACACATACCCTCTTTCATATTTGTCCATATTTATTCTTTCATGTCAACAGAACAGTGTGATAACAGGAGTATATCCCGCCAGCCCTTCCTCCTGGCTTTTTGTCGTCATAGCGATCCTGTCTACCATGTACACTCGCTCCGACCCCTCCATGGGACTCATAGCAAAAATACAGGAGCACCTGCCGGTCAGGTAACAAATGTCTTGACTCTGTTGTGCTGGAATAAAAAAAAGATATCTGCTTTTCTTCCCAACTTCTTTTTATTTGTGGTTTCTCTTCTTCCATTCTTGCCCCCCTTCCCCTCCCCCCAAACCTTTATCCCCCAAACCTTTTTTTTTACATGCTAATTTAATCCACTGTCCTCCTCCTCCCTCAATTCCCAGCCAGTCGATGAGTTCCCAGTGCCAGGCGGTGGTGTCGGCGGTGCTCTTCAGCACCATGCTGTGGCTCTTACTCATCTTCACCATGCGCCTCTGCCTCAAGCAGCTCCTCTCCTACCACAGCTGGATGTTTGAGCAGCATGGCAAGATGTCCAACACCACCAAAGTCTGGGTGGTGAGTGAGGATTCATTCCTTCTCCTCCTTGTTATTTATCTCTTCAGTTTCAACTCCACCACGCATTTAAAAGCCGGGGCAGTGAAGTTGGTTGCATTCACTTGAGTATTCACTACGAGCGCCATATATGCTTGTGTCTATATGATAGGCCCTGGTGCGGATCTTCTCTGGCAGAAAGCCTCTGCTCTACAGTTACCAGGGCTCGTTGCCAAACCTGCCTGTGCCGACCATCAAGGACACAGTCAGGAGGGTAAGATGCCATATGATGCAAAGCAAATAAGGACACGCGGATAGCTGGCCAGAGAACAGATGGATCATGTTCCCACATTCATCATATCCGCTGGCGTTACACCGTCCTTATCAGTGATGCCAGAGAAGGTTTCAGTTACACTTAAAATAAATGTGGCACGTGGTTTTAGAGATGTCACCGTTGCCCACATCACTGGTGAAAATGAGCTGTGTTGCATCTTCACCTTGCTACCTTTTCCCTCAATTCTATCAATTATTGACTGTGTGACTATTTTGGTATTTGATAGAATATCTGTTGCTTAAATGCTGTTGTTTATTATTCAGGTCAGTTGTGTTTCATCTGTCTGTCTTAGTATTTGGAGTCGGTGCGTCCGCTGATGGACGATGCAGAATATGAGCGGATGACCAATCTGGCCGCCGAGTTTGAGAGCAGCCTCGGTAATCGCCTGCAGTGGTACCTCAAACTCAAATCTCTCTGGGCTGCCAACTATGTGAGTGGATGACTGTAATACTGTGTCGAGCTGCGGCTACTAAAAATGTCAATTAAAATATCCAAAGCAAATTTAAAATTCCATTAACAATGCATATCTTTGCAAGTTCTGTGCTTTGCATTATTTATGCTGTCTGAATATTTAAGTGATGCTGGCTGCAATATTGGCTTTAATCTTTTTTTTTCTTTTCTTTTTTTTTTTTTTTTAAATGCATGTTGTAGGTTAGTGACTGGTGGGAGGAATATGTGTACCTCCGAGGACGGAGCCCAATAATGGTCAACAGTAACTACTATGGCATGGTATGCAAATCTTTTGACTGACACATTAGTTTGCATTTTTCACAGAGCCTCACAGATGAATTATTTTATGATGGTGCTTTTGGAAGTTGGCATTCATTTACGAATTCATTCCACCAGCGATCTTGACTGTTAAAGAGGAGTTAAACAACAAGTGAAACACATGTTTGACATGGTTGCCTGTTTTGCCTGGACGCTCAAGTTTACTCTGTATATTTGCATATTCAATAGAGTGCCATATATTCTCATATAGTGACTAGGGCCTTTTTATTTAGTTCAGGTGCAGAGAATACCAGGTGCAGGAATTTTTTAAATGTTTTTTTATGTTATTCTTTTATTTTTGACGTTTGAGTGTAGTTACCATGAAGCTTCCTTGTTTCTTGATTCGCACCCCAGAGAGAAGCAGGCAGAGTGCCAGAGGAGTCAACAGTCCTCACTCGGGCACAACATGTCACTCCAGCAGAGCATGGCACTTTTGTTTATGTCGGTGTTACATGCCAACCGTGTTTTCCGATCAATTTTCTGAGAAGGTTTCAAGCAGGAAACTCATAAAAGTGGGCAGGTTAAAGGATTTGCATGTAAACTGTGAGTGGGTGAGGAGGGGGGGCGTCTACACATTTACTGTCATTTATATTCCTATTTACTTTCAGCTCTCTAATCCTATCCATATTAACCATCAACTTCATTAAAGAGCTGCAAAAAAAAACCCAAACCAAAATAGCACTGCTATCTTACAAATCCTCTGATAAAATGAGGCATCTGTTTCACAAGGAGCTTCAGTTGATTCAAAAGACAGTGGTTTGCTGCAGCAGCTGTAGCAGCAGCCATGGCTGAGACTGGAGCATAAAGGATCCTCTTCTCAGGTGTGTTTTGTTGTTGTTTTTCTCTGGCTTCTATTGCATCATGAGAGACCTGGTTTTTAATTGAATATCTGTTTTTATTTCTGGACATTTGGTAGTTTATATTCACGCCTATCCACCCGTGCTGCAAACCAGTTTGATTTTCTATCTTGCACATTTAAACTATTGGGAATGGAAGAAGATAGTCCCAGATTTTAATTGAAACAGCATTATTGTGCTCAACAACATACTGTTATTGAATGCTCAACATTCCTTATATATGAACTTGGAAAAGCATCAACTATCTCAAGCATCTTTCATGAAAAATACTTTTGACCAGCAACAACTTCAGCAACATGAACTGAGACAGTTTTAAAATATTCACATAAAACCGCACAGGTCATGAAGCTGCACAGCGGCAGACCAGCATCAGAATAGTACCACAGAGCAATGCACGAAGGCAGACTGGTCTGATGAATCACATTTTCTTTTACATCCCGTGGACAGTCGTGTGCATGTGTGTTGCTTACCAGGGGAACATGTGGCACCACAATGCACTATGGGAAGCCAGGAGAGGCAGCCTTGTGTTTCTGGCAGTGTTTTGCTGCTAATTGTTGGATCCTGCCGTTCCTGTGGATGTCACTTTGACACATGCAGTCTGCCTAAGCGATGTCCACCTTTTCATAGACATGGTGTTCGCTGATGGCAGTGGCCTGTTTCAGGTGCACAAAATGTTATGGCTTATTGGTATATATTAACACGATGGATGCTGTGCTTAAACTCCGGAACTGAACATTGGAGGACCATTTGCCCTCCTCCTGACTTCCCTTCTCTTTTTTCTCTTCCCAGGACTTCTTGTATGTGACACCAACACCCATCCAGGCAGCCAGAGCGGGCAACACCATTCATGCCTTCTTTCTCTACCGCCGCAAACTCAACAAAGAAGAGCTTAAACCTGTGAGTGTAGCCAAAAGGAGACATTTATTATTCATATCTTCTTCTTTTTTTTTTGCCATTGCAACAGAAGACCCGTTTACCAAACAGTGGTTTTCTTAAAATGTTGCCATTATGGTAAATAATGATAATGAATCTGTAATCCACCATAGACGTATGAGACCGTCAGTGTTGTCTTGATTAAGTGAGCAGCGTCCAGCCATCAGTGATGTGTGTCTTTGAGTGTTACATTACATGGCATGTGCATCTCCATTCTTTGATTTAGTTTTCATGTGAATACATTTCCCCTTATGTTCTCATACCATGATCATCTCTCACCCCTTCCCTATGTACTCCTCTCAACCTCTCTTTTGTTTTATTTCTTTTTGTTTCCCTGTTTTGCTCACTGTCCCCCCTTTTTTTTGTTTTTTTGGTTTGCCTGTTTACACATGTCCTCCCACTGGTCCCCTCTATTCCTCTCCCTTTGCCCTTGCCTTCGTCTTCTCCTCTCCGTCTCCCAGAGTCGTATACCCGGCACTGTCATTCCTCTTTGTGCAGCTCAGTGTGAGAGGATGTTCAACACCACACGCACTCCCGGAGAGGAGACTGGTAAAGAGAGTGACATGTGCACACACATACACACTAACACACACACACACACACACACACACACACATAGACACACACTGTGGCAACTCGAAATTCACTGAAGTGATGTTTTTTGCACAGTGCCGATGGTTGTATTGTACAAGATATTATCTGAATATCAGCTCCACATTTGAGGCGCAGCCACGACAGCAAAGGCTCCCATCAGCTTCTTCATAGCCAGCCCGTCTAAAACTAAGGAGTTGATGAGGCATACTGGAGGTGTTTGAGTCCTCCGGAGTTTTAACTGTGGGATGGAAAATTGTGTGAAGGACTGCGCGTGTGTGTGTGTGCCAAAGAAAGGCATCTGTGATTTCACTGAGTCATAATATGTCTACAACCCATCCTATCATCTGTCATCTGAGTCCTCTCAACTTCTAATCTTATATCAGGTCTATCCTGGTTGTTTGACTGAGTCTGTCCCAAACTAACGTCTCTTTTTTTCTGCCCACACGTTTTGTTTTGTCATCTTTTCCATCTGCTCTTTCCTGGTCCCTTTTTTCTGTATCACCATTCGTGATTCCTCCCCCTCTTTGGCTTTCTTTACTTCGGTCCATCCTATCTTTTTTCCTACTCAGTGGTTATTAAGGTCTGCAGTTCCTTGCTGTTCCTATCAGTTTGAGAGGATGTTTGACACTTGTCGAATCCCTGGAACACTGAGAGGTAGTGTATATATATATATTTATATATACATATATTTTTACAGAACTGGACCAATCTTGGTTTTAATGCTCAATGCTATTTAAAAATTTGGCTTACAATTCAATTTGATCCCTGCGACCCACAGTATGTTTCTCGTCCTTCATGTTTGTAGGCCATCATCTTGATGGTCAACCTGTCAATCATTTCAAAATTAGAAACTGGTTTAAGCTCAAATCGCATTCTCTATTTACTCAGACATGTCTATCATGTCTTCAGTCCTCCATGTCAATCACAATATAAAGTTAGCAGTTTTTTTTGTTTTGTTTTTTATTGTGAAGATACAGATGTTTCAACTTTCATCTGTTTGCCACATGTTTGCATAATGGATCAGGCCCTAAAAATTCGTTTTTGGATTATTTCTATCAGTAACCCACTCAAAATGGCATGAATCCTTTTCTTTCTGGTAGCAGGTGCAGTGCTGTAAAACATGATGTGCCAGGGATGACATCTCTCCACATGCTTGAATTTGTTGTCTGGTGAACTTTATAATAGATATTGGTAAAGGTTTCTGTTCTCAAGAAATCGAATCTTCAATCAAAGATTCTCTTCGGAGGCATCCCATCATTCAGCAATGGGCTTCTACTGGCATAGAGACTTAATTAGGGTCAGCTCAACTGTACTTGTTCATGTGGAATGTGGGAGTGTTGCTTTCTCACACATGCTGGGAGTGTTATGGTTGCGTGCTGCAAACCTAAGTGAAACCAATGTTATAGAATGCGGCGGTATAGATAAAGGATACAAAAATCAGATCTAAGTTGCCGCTGTGGGAGCAGGAATTTGAAACCTGCTTAGGTTTGAATAAACTTGTGCACACAACACATCAAATATTCAATGCTAGGAGTAGAGATCCCTGTCAAAAGGCTTCTTACTGTTCATATTGTATAGAAACCAGTTTTGATCATTTCTAGTATACAGTCGCGGCTTTTGCAGTCACTGAAATCATTTTTGGACTTTCCCCATCTGCCGTTTTTCTCCTGGTCTTCTATTTAAAGATACTGTGCAGCATTGGCAGGACAGTGACTATGTGGTGGTATACCACAGAGGGCGCTACTTTCGTCTTCGGGTGTACCAGGCGGGCAGGCTCCTGTCCCCCAGGGAGATTGAATTCCAGATTCAGAGGATCCTTGATGACCCTTCCCCTTCTTCCAAAGGAGAGGCGAACCTCGGGGCCCTGACCGCTGGTGAAAGGTCAGTCCAGACAGACCACCCGTCTTTGATCTGAACAATCCACCCAGCACAGTCCAGTGCATCTTTTAACATCTTTTGACATGTCTTGATTTTCCAGAATACCATGGGCTAAAGCCAGAATGGAGTATTTCAGCAGCGGGGTCAACAAGCGCTCACTGGACTGCATTGAGAAAGCTGCTTTCTTTGTGACACTAGATGATGACGAGCAGGGCATGATGGGGGATGACCCAGCAGCCAGTTTGGATCGCTACGCCAAGTCCTTGCTACATGGGAAGTGTTATGATAGGTAATTTGACTCAAGGTTTCAGTCCTGTCTTGCGAACATGCAGTTCTTCAAAAGTGTTTCATTTTCAAGTTTGACTAAATGTTATCGTGTTGGTTGTGTCTCAGGTGGTTTGACAAATCCTTCTCAGTTGTTTTTTACAAGAATGGGAAGAATGGCATAAACGCAGAGCACTCGTGGGCCGATGCGCCGGTGGTAGCACACTTATGGGAGGTAAGTTGCATGAAAAAAAAGTTGCAGGTTGCTCACGGTTTTGTCTGGTTGTGAGAGGCCCATTTCTTACAGTTGTTGTCCATGTTCAGTACGTCCTGGCCACTGACAGCTTCCAGCTCGGGTACAACGCAGAGGGTCACTGCAAAGGAGAAGTGGATTCATCGCTGCCACGGCCACAGAACCTGAACTGGGAAATCCCGCCAGAAGTTAGTGTTTGCTGCCAAGCAATTTGTAAACTTGTAAACATAATTCATTTTAAGATCACGTTAAAAGCTAGATTGTTCCTTTTTTTTTTTTTTTTTTTGCAAGCTCTCCTTCAAAGTTCTTGTTTCTCATTCATTAGAAATCACAGCTCAGCAGTCAGTGTTCGGGAGCATTTCGGGCATCTGAGTCGTGCTGATGTGAACTGTCTGGATATGTGTGTCCTAGTGCGAGGAGCAGATATCTCAGTCTCTGGCAGTGGCCCAAGCGCTTGCCGATGATCTTGACTTCCACGTTTTCTCCTTCCAAGACTTTGGCAAAGGAAAGATCAAGAAGTGTCGCGTTAGTCCAGACGCCTTCCTTCAGATGGCTCTTCAGCTGGCCTACTACAGGGTGAGACTGGTTATACAGCTGAGACGCTCATGTGTATCAACACGACGACTGTGGATATGTTGTTTTGGCTCTGAACTCCACATTGTATCCAAAACAAAGTGCCAACCTCCAGTTTTAAGGTCAGAGCATTTAAGTCTGCATTGAGTGATCTGGTATCGGCTCTTCAGTGTTGTTTTTATCTAAAGTGTTTAAATCTGTAATAAATACATCTATCAATAGTATCTGCTGCATGAGAGTTTTGTTTTTATGTACCAGGAGCGGAAGACATTTTGCCTTACATATGAGGCCTCCATGACCCGACTGTTCAGGGAGGGCAGAACCGAGACGGTTCGCTCCTGCACCAATGAGAGCAGTGCCTTCGTCCGAGCGCTGCAGGGTGGAGAGGTGAGAAGCCACTGCGACCGTCTCCAGAGTTGATCATTTTTGTCTAGTTTTTTTTTTTTTTTCTAGGAATGTACAATTCACTGATTGCCTGGCATAAATCATGAGGTTTGGCTTTGTAACATGTGCTGCACAAACCGGCCCTGCCGTTCTCCACCAGGCAGCAGATGTGTGCAGGCGTTTGTTTCGTGCCGCGTCAGACAAGCACCAGCACCTGTACCGCATGGCAATGACCGGATCCGGCATCGACAGACACCTCTTCTGTCTCTACGTGGTGTCCAAATACCTCGGAGTCGAGTCTCCTTTCTTGAAAGAGGTTTATTGTGTTTTTGTTTTGTTTTTTTTTCTTTTTCTGTCTCCTTTTATGAAATGTTTCTCTTTTGGATGGTCAGGCATCCGATGCTAAACCCACTTGTGTCCATTTTCAGGTGCTGTCTGAGCCCTGGAGGCTGTCCACCAGCCAGACTCCGGTCCAGCAGGTGGAGCTGTTTGACCTGGTTAACCACCCAGAGTACATCTCCTGCGGAGGGGGCTTCGGCCCGGTCAGTGCTGCCTTCACCGCTTTGTCCCAGATCCATCGCATCTTTTTATTCCTGTAGGATGTACTTGCGTGTGAATGCACTTTCATTTCATGCCATAGCTGCTACTATGTGGAAGTTTGTCTTCCAGGTGTAAATTACAAGAATGGTTTTAAGGGCTGAGCACAATTTGAGTTTTGACAGAATACCTCAAACATACCATTCCATGCGATTTAAGCAATCATTTTGTAATGTTGTTGTGTTTATACACTTTTTTTTCCTCAAGAAAATACTCACTATGTTACAATATTCCTGACACAGCCGATGGGTGTAAGAATTGCCTGTATTTCTCTCAGGTGGCTGATGACGGATACGGGGTGTCTTACTACATTGTGGGAGATAACCTGATCAACTTCCACATCTCCTGCAAATACTCCTGTCCAGACACGGTAAGTGTCAATTCCGATCTGTTCAACAATTGCTAGTTGAGGTTTTTAAACAGTCAAAACTGCTGTCACTTGGAGCCAGAGTGGTCAGTAAATGGAGCCACTATATCCAGGCCCCGTCTCCACCATGGTTGGTCGGGTTGCCAATTTTTCCTGTTTGAACTAGACAATGATCATTAAAAGATACTGTTACATCTCCCCTTGACCTTCTTAGGCCTTTTTATGATTAAATCCCAAGCAGAGGTCTGTAAATGTCTCTGCAACCGAGCAGCTGTGAGTCATGACATCACAGTTCCATTTTATAGCATAGAATAACTAATTAAAAGTACTTTAATTTTTTTGGTTAGCCCAAGTCCCATTCACAAACAAGGAGGCGGTGGAAATGAATCTATATGGCATCCAGCCAGATCTTTTGGCTCCTCTTTAAAGGAGCCGTCATGCTGTAGCGTTTCTTCCATAAATGGGCAACCCTTGGATGAATGGAGACCCTGTGTAATCAACAGAAGAGAGGCTAAAGAGCAGGAAAAGTTAAGAATCAAAGCCAGTTAAACCGTGAAACAGACCATGCGCTCCATTCGCTGCGCCACAGATGAGTGAAGCAGGCTTTTTTATTTGGATATTAAGGTCACCACTTTATAATTCTAATGTTGGATCATCTCTAGATTTTCACGTGCGAATGTAATGACATTATAGTTGTTATCGTTTTCCTCCCAGACATGTTTTCTCACTTGTTCCTCCCTCTGTGTCTCTGTTGAAGGACGCCCATAAGTTTGGCAGTCAGATCAGGAAAGCCCTTCACGACCTGATCCAGCTGATGATCCCCAACCAAAGCGAGCCCAGCAAAACGCGAGACAGTCGCCCCGAGGTCAAGAAAGACCAGTAGACAGATGTTCAGGGGGAGAGGATGCTAAAGGGAAGACGTGGAATTCTTAAAAATGGAGGCTGGACAGCTGGGGTTTGTCCTCGTGCTTCGGGCGGGGGGGAAAAAAAGCCTGAAGACATTCCAGACACGACTGAGTGGAGAAACTCGTGCAAGTGGGCTGACATTTTTACTGACTCGCAACTGTATTTGTGTGTGTGTGTGTGTGTGTGTGTGTGTGTGTGTGTGTGTGTCGGACATGTGGAGCATCACCAAAATATGGATTAAGAAACACCACACCTGTTCCTCCAG
>CAAKHG010011418.1:14838-25863 GCA_901007715.1 Dactylopterus volitans | reverse complement strand
GTTTTCACAAGGCAGAGTTGCATGACAGTTTTTGTGTGTGTGTGTGTGTGTGTGTGTGTGTGTGTGTTATCTGCAGGATGGGTGTGTGTGTGTGAGAGAAAGAAGGGGGGGGGGGGGGTCCACAAATTACAAATTGAGATGATTCGAGTTCTCGCTTATTGATTATAGCAATCGTTTATTTGTCGCGACAATGAAAACGATGGATTTTTTTTTTTTAAGTCAGTACGAGCAGCTCCAGTATAAAGTCAGTGCAGGGAATAACGTCCGTATAAATTACAACTGACACCGTTTAAAGTATCCTGAACATTTCGTGCTATTTGCTGTAGTTGAATTTGTCTTGAAAATGTAAAAAAAAAACAAAAAACCCAAAACAAGGATGTGCTCAGTACATGTGGAGTCACAGGGCGCCAGCAGAAGAAGAAGAAAAAAAAAAAAAAAACAACCAGCAGGACTGTTGAGGTGATTTCTGTTTCTACCATCTGAATGCAATATTTCTGTAACGACACCAGGTATCTGAGAAAAACTGTGCTTACTCACTGTATTCATCTGCTTTCTAGAACAACTAATGATTGTAAGAATACGCGGCGTACAGAAAAATGACCAAGGTTTCGTAAAGCAGGTTTACTGAGTGTGTTAACACCTGCGGGAGGACTCGAGTGTTTTTAGTTTCAGATAGAGGGGTAACACACAGTGAACTCTGGTCAGTTGCCAGGGCAACGCCGTGAACCCAGCCCGACCAGAGTTTCTCTTCTCTCCTTCAGCTCATGAATTTTTAGTCGGAGGGAAAAGCCCGCAACTAAACGCATCGTAGGTTACTCGCAGAGAACACGCGCCATCCATTGCTTCAGCCATTTTGGCCATATCGAAGCTCCCAGCGAAGCACCGTGGCCCAAACGGATTTTAATATTAGATCGTTATTCAATGACGATCTCAAATGACTTTTACAGACATCAGTCATTTCTTTGAATCTGAGTGTTTGTCCTCAGATTCGCAATATGCAACATCCGGTCACGTCATTGGTCGCACCGAAGGAACATGATCTCCAAGATATTGGAGTTACATGTGGCATGAGATTACATGTTCGTATTGTTGAGTGAGCAACATCGTGATGCAGCTGCTGGATGGAGTTTTTATATTTCATTTTTATGAATACACTGCACAGTGTTACTGTGTTTTAACAGCAGTTCAGGGACAATTAAATTGACCGTCTATTGAAGCATCTGAGTTTGTCACCGAATTCTCGTGCGCCATAGATGTTGTTTTAAAAATCTACAGTCACCAAATGCATTATTACTAGATCCAATATGACTGTCTGATCTAATGCATTTAAATCTCCAACTATAAGTTTTTCATCTTCAGTTGTTCCCCTTCATGTGATTACAGCTGGACAATTAGATTTCAAATTTATCAACCATGAAGGAAATGTAAGTTTCCTAAACGATGAGTTTATGAATCACTGATAGAACTGTGATAACTGTTTATTTAAGCACTTCGCACTGACTGAGGGTGCTCGTTCTCTCTCTCTCTCTTTTAGGATATAAATATGCACCGTACACATTTGCATTACTCTCTCATTGTTTATTGTATTTAAATTTAAATGAGGACTCTGCCCTTTACTTAACTGTTGCCAGGGGAATTGTAGTATTACAGATCCACTGATCATTGTTTTTTGTTCACCACACACGAGCTTCACCCGACTGAAAACACTCCCAAGTTGAATACTTGAATACTTTGGAGTTTGATGGCTCGGAAGTTTGTTAAACCTGCTTTCTGAAACCAGCCGGAGGTTCAGTCAGATTCATGTTGGCATTGCACAGCATTATATTTTAGTGCCAAGTCACCTATGAAGTACTATTTTTTAGTCTGAAACGCATTCAAACTGTACAGACAAAATATTGCCAGTTCATTTTCCTTTTCAGTGGTCGGCAGGTATTTTGGATTTAAGCATTATATACCAGTAAATATCTGTTTTGTTGTATTTTTTGTGTTATTAAATTTGCGCCGTTTAACAATGCAAGGTATGTTCCCAAACACGCGCAGCTGCTCGGCCTCGAGCAGCGCTGCAGTTCAGATGTGGAATATTTATTAAATGATATTTTGTAGTGGGGCCATCCGATTGAAAGGATGGTGCGTTCCGTTTTTTCTCAGCTTGAGTTCGTTTTTACTCTAGACCAGCCAAGCTTGTCTCATTATATTGCTATTGTCAGCCTTTTAATGCAATAATACAATGCAAAATTAAAGTTCTTGTTAAAGAAAGGGAGGCCTCTATTGTGTTTTGTGTTTCTGTGTGTACGGCTAATACAGGACACCCATACAGCACACGGGTCCGGCGGGGGTTTATAGTATCGCTTTTGGCACTGCAGGTTTCTCCTTCGGTTCACAGTGCTGCTTCAGTTCATGTGCCATTCTCACAGGCTTCCTGGGTTTTCTTCTTTTCTTTGTGGAATACTTTTCCACCTCGCTGGACTCTCCAAGAAAGCTTGATTCCATACTTGTCATTTAGGGTCTATTGCAGAAATGACAGCAATCACACACCTTCAAATTTACATGTGAAGTCATAGGATTGCTGTGCATTGGCAGCAAAAAAACAGTTTTTTTTTTAATTATTCCATCCGAGCAATATGAACTACACATTCACATTCAACATGAATCCCCTCAAATACGCAGCTCTTCATTTCCAGAGACGCTCAAAACTTACCTGGTTCAAAGGGACAATATCATTGAGGTTAATGACTGAACTTGACTGCACTTCCACTCTCACAAGCCTCCTCATGAACGTCTCTTTTCTCATTCCTTTTGATTCGACAATCAGAAATGGGGGCCGGGGGGGGGGTTAAAAAATACCATCAAGCAGACATACACTGTATGAAATTGATGTCACTAATGAGAACAGTTAATGATCCAGATGTTTGACTCATTTTTATAGGACATGCTTACCATGACAGTAGAAGGGATATAAGTTGGCACAGTTTCTGTCAAAACACCGCTTATATTTGGTGTTATACAGCACACACGCTCCGTCGTCGTTTGGCTGAGAGGAATACCAGGCTCTGAGGGAACTACCACTCTGGTCTGACCATCTCCACCCATCTTTGAACAAACCAATCCAGACCAAGGATGGCGACGACATGTTCTCGCGAATTTCTCTCTGCAATGCCAGATTTTCATCCCTGTTCATCACACTGGCCAGGTCACCAGCGTTCTGCCGGCAGTGGTTTTGGGCGTTCCTCCACGTCTTCTCTTCCATGACAACGTACACACCACCAGAGCCCTTATCTGTGAATATTCCAATGTTGTTGTTGACCATTAATGGAGAGAATAGGGAATAAGTAGTTGCTGCTCGCTTGTCAACTCCTGTATGTTTTTAATGACATTAAAGGTGCTATGCGTTTGCTCCAAACAAATATGGAATATATATATATATATATATATATATATATATAAATCTAACTTTAGAGTAATCAGTTATCAAAAAAAAAAAACAAGACAAACTGCTGAAACCACAGCAAAACTCAATTTCTGCGCTTTGAAATGTTTTTTTTCCCCGGTGCAGTTAGTTGTTAACATTAGCTGCAGTAAAGATGTCCAAACCAAGTAAGCACACACGTCAGTGGCTCACAGTTCCTACCAATCCCATAATGCAACCTGGTTAGGTTTTTTTCATCAAGGGCTTCCATTTCACTATAAACATTTCAACTTGATAGAAATTTCTTTGAGAGCAAATCTGGGATATTTCTACAGGCTCAGTGGAATGCTTTGATTTTGTTTATAACTGTGGTTGACACCTTTAAATTGTCTTCCACATATCGGAAAATGTGCTTTTTTTTTTTTTCTTTTTTTTTTGCTGCTCTGTCATGAGTCATACTCGAGGGCCATCTATACCATTCCTAAATTTGCCCGCCAAATTTGAAAACAAGCCGTCTCTCTCACCTTCCTGACAGGCGTAAGGAAGCTTCGTCCCGCAGTGCGCACTCAGCCACTTCCCATCACTCCTCATGCCTCCGCAGAGATGGGAAGACACAGGCAAACTGGCCCAGTTAGTGTATTCAGCTAACCCCTGACTGGTGAGGGTTTCTCCCACAGACCACAACCAGGTCGCCACCCCCGTCTCTCTCAGACCAATCCAGATCTCTGTTTTCACATGGCTGGGCGCTGTCATGGCCGCCAGCGTCTCCATGTCGTGGCGGCTGCCGACGGTGGCGAGGTCGGTGTGCGTCTCCCTGCAGTAACTCTGCGCGTCGTCCCAGCTCTTGGACGATGTCACTAGGTGATACTCTCGATGAACGTGTGAACCCAAACACGCTGAGGAGGGACCCATTATTGACAAGCATTCATTAAAGCAGGCGTTTGTGTGTGTGTGAGTGTGTGTGTGTGCTTCTCATCTCGGGATTATTTCACCATTTTATACGGACACTTACTTGAGGCAAGCAGCCACATCACCAGATGGAGCATGTTTTTCCTAGGACACGACGTGATTCGTGTTACACAAGTCAAACAGCTGTTTTCCTCCACAGATGTAATGCAAGCGGTTCAAATGTCGGAAATGTCTGCTTATTGTTTTGATAGTTGTTGAATTTATTCATTTTGGCTGCTTATAGAAGCACAGGTTCAGGAAAAACCATTCATTAAAATTAGTTCTTAAAAGTAAAACAATAGGACTTGACATATTTACTTTGTTAGAGAATCTAGCTTCAACTCTGTTAGCAGTCATCTAATTGCCTCATGAATGTCTTACTTTTGAATGCATTTTGAGGTTGATTATGTTATTAAACCATTATTCGAATTTAAAAAAGACCAACAGCTCCGAATTCTATCATTTCCAACTGAATTTTCTCCATAAAAAACATTTTTATCATTATCATTGTCATTATTACTATTATTATCATCAACATCAGCATCATCATCATCATCAAATAATGAAGCAATACTTTAAATCAAATTATCTTTCTTACCCGATGCGTGCACGTTTCTTCATGAGCGATAAAGTTCACGACTGCAGGTTGTTTTTCTCTTCGCATTTTGTGTCATTTTTTGGCTGCTCTCAAACATGCTTTGTGTTTATGGAAATGCTTCACATATGACCATTGCCGGGGCCGAATTTGCATCGCGCGAAAATGACAGAGAAACAAGTGGGGTTGCGCGGTTACAGCGGGGCGCTCTCACATGTCCAGACAGAGAAACAGATATGAAGTTGCAACGGAGAAGCGCCGGTGGTGCATCCGCAGACTCTCGCCGCCCAGACCAAAAAAAAAAAATGGTTGTTGTTTTTGCCCCGTTGGTTGACTTCTCTCCCTTCGTCTGAGCTGCCACCTGTCCTTTTAATTCTTATTTCAGCCATGAGGTCAGCACCAAACCCTTCGCTCTCTGTCCTGCCTGTCAGACTTCGGCTTGTGCTCCCAAAAGCCACCAATAATCCACATTCGGTCCCTGTCTCACTCGCCCAACTCATGCCCCACATACACACGAGCACGTTTTTATCCCAGGTCACCCCCTCGTCGCCCTGCAGGACCCCCCATATAAAAAGCTCTGCCTCCCCTCTCTTGTCCTTGCTCCGTTTGTCTCCTTCATCACTGAACATCCCTCAGTCTTTTCCTGTGCTGGTACGTGTTTCCGCCTTTCTTCTTTTATCTTTCACAGTTTCTAAAATCAAGCGTGCACCCTACTGGGCTTTGACTACATTATTATTATTGACTAAATTATGTCACACTTTGCTCAGAATGTGCTTTTATAAAAATCTGAAGCTTCTTTTTTTTTTTTTTTAATTATAAAAAGGCACCAAAGACGGCGTTAAAGTCGCTTGCACTCATAAATTGTCGTCTAAATCAGCAGGAGATCGCAGTACAACAACTTTCGGGTTCACTCTCACTCCTCGCGTGGAGTTGTTTTCAGCCGCGAGCAGCTGTTTTCGGAGGAAACGCTCCAATAACAACAGCGGGGCAGCTGGCTGATGGAAACAGCGGAGGATCAGTGGCCCAAGGAGTCGGTGACTCCTTGGAGATGGAGCCAAGAGTAGACAGAATATTGGACTTGCATTTATCAGGCGGCCAGGCACAAGACTCTAAACGAACCTCGCTGTGCATCTGCCGGTTGTGTTCATGCGCAAGTGTGGACCTAAAGCGTGATGACGCGTCAGTGATGCGTTTGCAGCCTGCCTCCGCTGCCCTCTTTACACAGATATGACACCGCTTAGTGGCTGCTGACAATGGCTTCTATCTGTCTCGGATCTTGAGCTCGCTGAGTCTGAGTCCGCCGTTCGTTCGACGGGGAGGCGATGTGAGGAATTCCCCTCCCAATCCCTCATCTGACTTATATCCTCATGCCCGCGTTTATTCGCATGCACGTGCTCGTGTTCTGAGATCTTGGCTTGGAACTAACAGAACGAAGGGATCTGATAAATTGGGCCGGCTTCGTAGCCTCACGCCGACGCATTCAAAGACGGCCCGGAAACAGTTTAAAATTGAAATGTTTTTTTTCCGGGTCGGACGAAGTCTGTAAACTGCGTATGGTTAGTTCTGCTGAAGTGCTCCCGCGGCCCCACGCACATTGTGATATTCCGGAAAGGTTGCGTAGATCAAATGATAATAGAGGTGTTGGCTGGTGTTAATAGCAGCCAGCCAACCGCCTTAATCTCTCCATCGCACATTCTCTCATGTAAATCAAATCAAGCACAGATTGGCCACCTAATACCCAACTCTTATCCTGGGTAACAAGACTCTGCTCCAGCCCCGTCCCCATGGCCTCTTCTATTTCGAGATCATTAGCTCCGAATGACCTTTCCCTTAATCTTTTTCTTTGAACAAAAAGCACCGGCCTGCCCGCCGGCTTCTCGCTAAGTCGTATATTGTGTCCTATTCTATGTGCTGACATCAGGAAATGAAAGTGAGCTTCCTTCAGGACCACAGCAGCCCGGGCATCCGAAACGGACTGAAAGCACACCGATTCATTTGAAGTTCAAAAAAGAAAAAAAAAAAAGACAGAAAAATAGATATAAGATCTATTTAGACATCCACTGGAAACATATTGGACACTGAGAGGTTCATTCGAATCTCTAAAGTTTGTCAAAGCAGGGGCTTTTTCAAAATGTTCAGAACCAAATGGGGGAGAGTTCTTGTCGTTTTTTTTTTTTTTTTATTGTAGAGCCCAACTTCACTGAAATATGCAAAGAAAAACAGAAAAAAACCAAACACGATAATAAGACTTTCACACATTATGCAAGTGATGTTGCACATTCCTGATACTCTCATCTCATTTCTAGTTTTCTCCGTCGTGCCACAATGTCAGATTTGGAGGACCATGGGTGAGTACACCCGCTGTGTTTGACCTTGATACATGAGCTCCTGCTTTAAAGCACATCTGATGCATTTTTTTTTTTTTTTTGCTGCTCCCTCTCTTTTAGAGGCCATCAAGAGGGTAAGGTCATCCATTTTCGAAGTAGATGTGGCGGTTTCGTCTCGCCTCTCGACTCAGTCGCAACTCTGTCCCTCATTTCCCCCCTCAGAAGAAGAGGAGGAGCAGGGAGAAGGAGGTGAGACGCTCGGGGTGACGTGCGGTGATTCTGTCGTTCCTCCTTAAGGAATAACGCAGCCTGCCCAGGTTATGTCAGCCAGCACACGACAATAACTCATATGAAGTGGAAACACTAATAGAGCCGGGAGATAAGACAAACAAAGCCAGAAGACAATTGACAGCTATGGTGTCACATAACTGAGATTTCTTTTAGAGGCTGTGGTTTGAGGGTGTTGGGGGGGGGCCTCGGTTCTCGGGCCCCTAAATCTGTGCCTGGTGGCCCTTTAATCCCCCAATGGCTTCAGCAATGGCACGCTGTCTGGACAGGGCATGAGTCATGGTTATTTGCGGTGGCTGTGAACTGTGGGCTTTTATAATGTCTTAAATCTGCGTTCAAATTCTCTCATGATTGATGTTCCTCTTATTGCTGCAGGCTTCCTTTGCCCGTCTGAGGGCGAACTCAGGTTGATTTTAGCGGTTGAGTTTTCCCCCCAATTTTAGGAACGACTGGCCAGTTTTTTTTTTTTCCTTCCATGATCACTGATTCACTTTCTCTTTGCTGTCATGCTGAAGAAGAGCGCCCCAAGTACAAGTGAGTGCATATTAAACACTGAACACTTATAGCTTACCAATTTGTTTTGCCCCAAACAGATGAAAATGTGATTATTGGCCGACTTTTTTTTATGCCCATATGGTTTCATGTTCTTTTACAGGTCACTGGTCACACAGCTCGCTGCTCCTAAAATCCCTGAAGGCGAGAGGGTTGACTTTGATGTACGTTCCCCTGAGTTTGTTGTTGACGCAAAACGTACAAGCATCAGAAACACGTGATGAAACCTGTTTTTTTTTTTCTCCCTTCCTTTAAGGATATCCACAGGAAAAGGATGGAGAAAGACCTCCTGGAGCTGCAGACCCTGATTGACGTCCACTTTGAGCAGCGGAAGAAAGAGGAGGAGGAGCTGATTGGACTCAAATCGAGGATTGTAATGATTTTTTCCTGCTCTTCTGCAGATCCTTTCGTCAGGATAATGTACATAGAGACCAATGAGGGTAACGGCTCTGTTCTCTCCACTCTAGGAGAGTCGCCGGGCTGAGAGAGCTGAGCAGCAGCGAGTGAGGGCCGAGAAAGAGCGGGACAGACAGACAAGGATTGCGGTGATTTCATTCTTTAATGCTGAACATTACATGCCGTGTGTCGTTGGCATGGCAAAAGATCGGCTCAAGTTCAAACGTTGTTACCCTTGTAAATGAGAGGAACTGCAGCCTTATGAGCTTAAGATAACTTTCTCAGGAGGAGAGACAGAGGAAAGAGGACGAGGAGGCGAAGAAGAGGGCAGACGATGAGGCCAAGAAGAAGAAAGTGCTCTCCAACATGGGGGCTCACTTCGGAGGGTTCCTGGCTAAGGTTCGAGACAATGTAGGCTGATTAAAAGATGTGCCATCCTGCAAGAATGCGTCTAACGATTGAGGCGCTTGTGTGTGTGTGTGTGTGTGTGTGTGTGTGTGTGTGTGTGTGTGTGTGTGCGTGTGTGTGTGTGCGCGTGCGTGCGTGTGTGTGTGTGTGTGTTGGTGCAGGTGGAGCAGAGGCGAGGTAAGAGGCAAACTGCAAGGGAGATCAAGAAGAAGACCCTGGCAGAGAGAAGAAAGCCTCTTGCAATTGAGAACCTGAAGGAGGACAGCTTGAGGTCAGTATAAACGATAGCATGGCGTTTAACTGTTGCTCCCAGCAGCGGCGGAGGAAGTTTTCAGATCATCGACTTACTTACGTCACAGTTACTGTCTCACACACACGCCACAACGCCGCCCAACACACACACACACATCCAAGTAAGCCGCCCCACAGACTTTGCTGCAGGGCTCCTTAACCTTAAAAGATGGTCGTGGTTGCGCCGGTGCTGCTCAAACTCCTCAGTCACGTCACCCGCTTCTCTCACTATCAGGTTAAACCAAATACTACTGAATGAACTGGCATCTGTGCTCGTGTCCCACCAAAATACTTTGCTACAAGGGCGACCTGGTCGTGAGTGTATTCTCAGCAGCACAGATGTAATGAATGATCATGGAGATCATGGTGCTAATTTTCACTCTCACCAAGAACTTGAACTGAGAACATGATGTATAGAGTTGAGTATTTATAGTATATAAAATAGAAAAGAAGTGCGCCAGCAGTGGGACTGAAAGGGTGCAATTACAGATCTGTCTGCTACTAGTACCACGGACAGCACCACGGACAGCACAGCGCATGCGTTAATGTGCAATGAGGTCCTGATTTTGCAGATTCCATTTGCACAAATCTCAGTCAGATCAAGGATCTACGAGCCAGACACACTTGACTTTGCTGCAGCAGGTCAACAAGGGCAATGTAAAAGTCCAGCACTGAAAGTGCTTCTTGAGTAAAAGTAAGACTAATCAGAGAAAGCGTACTTTAAGGGTTCAAATCATGAAAGTCATTTTGTGTCATGCTTCTGATTGATTGGTTTGTCTAAATTAAAAAAAAAGAAGAAGTGCCTTCACAATCATCCAGAACTTAAACTGACGCCCTCTGCAGTGTTTATTATGATTATCAAAATAGTTGTCAAATGGTTGTCCGTCCGTAATTTATCAGCTAGTGATTCCAGCTGTAGGAGTTTATTTACAAAAAAAAAAAAACATCACATGTTCTTTGTGTGTTGTGTAAAAACTAATGCAGTCAAATGTTTGTAGTGAATTAAAAGATTCAATATTTTCCGTCGGCGATGTGGTGAACTAAAAGTAGCAGGTGGTATGAAATGAAAAACAAATTTGCACATAAATAAATGGACCAGTTGGTTACCAACTGGTTAGATTTAATTTATAAAAACACTTGGAACCAAATCCATACTGCAGGAATACCAGCTTTTGCGAGCTTGGAAAACACTGGAACTATTTGGGCCTCATATGGAGAAAAAAAGTAAAAGCAGAGGATGCATTCTGTCATCTCGGGTGGTCGATGCCGTTTGTGTTTCAGAAATAGAGCCAATGAGATGTGGGAGTGGATCTACCAGCTGGAGTCAGAGAAATTCGACTTGACTGAGAAGATGAAGAGGCAGAAGTATGAGGTGAACCACCGCAATGAAAACCACCGACGGACCACTGTTTTGAAACGGCTCGTTTGTGACATCACGTTTTTTAATGCTTCCGCTGTGTTTGTCCAGATCAATGTCCTCCTGAACAGAATCCAGCATGCTCAAAAATTGTGAGTAATTCTGCTTTGCTCAATCTGACATGACACAATGTCCCGACCTCCCAACCTGCAAGAGAGAAGGAAGTAGAGCGCAGCAGAGAGCTCCTACTTTGCCTCAGCGATGCAAAAAAGTCACAGTCGGATGGCAGCCATAAAAATACAGGAAATGACAGACACCTAAACAGCTGCTCCACTTTAAGGACACACACACCAAGTTAAATTAATACTCAGTCCATCAACTGTGTCTGTGCATGTGTGTGTGTGTGTGTGTGTGTGTGTGTGTGTCTGTAGGAAACAACACAGTTTATGGGTGCAGG
>CAAKHG010011418.1:500-14818 GCA_901007715.1 Dactylopterus volitans | reverse complement strand
AGTCGGATGGCAGCCATAAAAATACAGGAAATGACAGACACCTAAACAGCTGCTCCACTTTAAGGACACACACACCAAGTTAAATTAATACTCAGTCCATCAACTGTGTCTGTGCATGTGTGTGTGTGTGTGTGTGTGTGTGTTTGCGTGACAGTGACTGCTCTTTTACTGTGCTTGTCTTGTCTTGGTGCAGCAAAAAGGGCCATGGTAAAGGGAAGGTTGGAGGACGCTGGAAGTGAACTGACACACCCAAGAGGGCAGAGGGAGTGTTCACTGGTTCCCCGACAATTTTGCAGCGAATTTGCAGTGTTTCGTGTGGCATTTTCTGATATATATACATATTTATGTATATTTATATATATATATATACACCCTGCAGATGGAATTGTCAAAACACATATAAACATTTCAATGGACAATAAAATGTCATGATCATTTTTTTTTTGGAAAAAGGAAAAAAAAAGACAGGGTCGGTTATTTCGATAAACATTCATCTGTAGAAAGTAAAATAAAGATGCCGTCGGCGGCAGGAAGGCGGCGTAAACGGCTTTTAACCAGCTTCATTTCTTCTGTGGTATGAAAACAGCATGAGCATCATCACTCTTCGCCTCGCGGCAGGCTTCGAATCCGGCCTCCAGGGAGACGCTTGCCACTTTCTCTGCGAAGCCTGCTTGCTGCTCGCTGTTCAGGTCCAATAGGTACCTGCCAAGCATATATGCGACATGAATAGAAAGAATGCAAATTGTGTTACGACTGCGGCTTAACATCAGTGTCAGTAAATGAACGCATGGGTTGAGTTGCAAATAGGAAGAAAAAAAAAACCCGAAATACTGTGCATTTCCTAAGTCGCTGAATTCCTGGAGACCGTGCTGTCACCACGGTAACAAGCCCTGTTACGATAAAAAAAAAAAAAAACCCTTACTTGGCCAACTCCACGACGAGCACAGCGTCTGGTGCTGCAATCTGTCCCAACGTTGGGCCCAAGTGGTGCACGCAGCTTCACAGCGACGACGGAGAGGAGGACACGCAAGGAGAAGTGAAAGTTGGCGAGCAGTCACATTCGCGGTCTGGATGTTCAACTATGTCACGTTACAGTAAATAATAAGAGCTCACACCTGGCGGAGAAGTAGACCGCATTAAAGAAGCGGGAGTACTTGGGTTTATCTGGCAGCTTTTTCAGTGAATCCAAGGGCAGAAAATTCACCGAGATCCGATTAGGGCGCATGAGATCTGGAAAAAAAAAAAAAAAAAAGGATGCGAGATCGAATTCATGCATAATGCTTGCGCGCGTCAACCATCTGAACGGCTTTCACAGGGATGAGATGGGGTCCGCAGGGGAAATGAGGACGTTCCTGTTCACACTATTGAAAATGCCTTTGTCAAGAGCGTGCGAGTGTGTGCCTCCCTGCTCTAATCTTCACGGCGCTGCCGGCCATCTGCAGTATCAGGCCCGCCGCTGTTAGCCGCTTTACCATCAACAGTGAGAGATCTTTGGCTGACGTTTGCGGGCGGCTTCTCTGCCTCCGCGTCGGCCTGAGCGGCGGCGGCGGCGGCGGCGGCGCTGCCACGTCTGCCCGACAACGACTGGAGCAGTTTCTGCACGTTTGCGAAGGAGATGTCCTGCGCTGTCTGCGGACGGGACGAGGGGGGCACATGTGTTACTGAGTGTCGGCACGACTCCGCCCAAACGGGCGGCGGCGATTCAGATGACCGGGGCGTGGTGGCGCAAGCCTTCAACCTTGACGTGTTGCCCGTTCTGCGTCTTCAGCAGGCTCTTGTCGTCAGTTTCAACGCCGAAGGAGAGGTAAGGACTGGACACTATGTCGCCCCAGTAGCCCCTCGCTGCCACTTTGTCCCCTCTCTATCCACAAACACACACACACACACACACTTATTCAAAGTTCCCCCCCTGATACGACCGCGTCGATTAGCGTCTCAAAAAGCACTTGCCTGACTGAACACTCGTGCAGAGAGCAAGCTGGGATTGGTCATTTGGTAGACGCCGTCCCTCATTTCAAATGCCACACCTCGCTCCCTCCATCGGACATACTGTTGTCTGCCGATGACGCCACACTGCAGACGGAGAATCGGTGTAGAAGGAGTGTCAGTCCAACAGCTCAACATTTCAGCTTTCCTCCAATTAGATCTCATGGCGCTTGCTGTAAGTCGAATGCACAATCAGAGGGACCGTGCGCGGCGTGTCAAGAATACCCCTTTCTGGTGCAGCTTCATCGTGAGGTCCCAGTCGAAACAGCCTCTCTTGGAGTCGTAGCGCGACCCCAGATGCTGCCTGACTCGATAATCCCAGGCTTTGGACATCAAAATTGGAGGTGAAAGTGATGAAGACTTGCTCCACGACTTGAATATCCTGTCCAGCTCGTCCCGTTCCCTAAACTATAACAGATATTCCAACAGCATGAATTAGGTATACCCCAATTTATTTATTTTTCTTGGTGCCCCTTTACAGCAGCGCTCCCGATTAACCAAGGAGATGATGTGGCTGTCAACACAACTCAAGGAAACACACAGGAATTGGAACCGGTCTTTGATTTTAGTACCTTGAGAGGAGTTGTGTTCAGACAGGGGTGTGTGGCTGTGTCCAGTGTGTCAGTAACACACACCGAAAGCTGTGACGCCGCACGTTTCAGCGTCTCGTCTGTCTGACTGCGGATCTCGCCGTTCCCAAACACCTCCAGGAAAACCTCCGTCTTCTCTGGAAACAAAACGAGAGCTTAGGGATGCAGCCGCGGCCGTCAGCTCGGCGAGCGCCCCGCACCCACCGTGAAGGCCCATGATCTCAGGGGGAGCGAGTGCCAGGTAGAGGAGCAGCAGCTGCCTCGCCACCACCTCCATGCTGTTCTCAATCAGCCACACCTACATCGGGGTAGAGAGAAGACGTTTTGGCGGCACCTGTTGCCAATCGCAGAGGCCACATGACGGTTCCGAACGGGGCTTGAGACACAAACGCGTACGTGCAGGCCGTCATCCGCCTTCAAACCGGCGATGGTCTTCAGCACATGTCGCGGATCTGCGCTGCCAACCAGTAAGACATTGACCTCCCCTTCACGTCTCGCTGGGCCTGCAGGCAGAGGGAGAGAGGTGTAAAAAGGTGCTGCTCCAACTCCAGGCAGTTCACAGGTAAGTAGTTTAGTTTAGATAGTAGACATTAGGACTTGCCAGTGCAGGGAAAACACTAGCATTAACATTAAGGATGGTTCCTGTGCTTTTTCCCGCTTTCACAATTGAAAAGGCTCCACATATCAGTATGATTTATACTTGAAAAGTAATTATCTGAAACTCCCTTTGACTATTTCCGTCATATAACCCGAGCTCGGGTGAATATCTCCCTTTTTAAAGCAGAAACACGCAGGGGAATGACAGGATAACAATAATAGCCTGCGGCTGCTTATCTCCTCACCCACACTCGTGAGGTCGCAGGCGGGACTGAAGCCCCACCAGGTGACGCAGCCCGCGCCCTCCGATGCCCGGCCGGCACTCATCGTGAGCGGGGGGACGCCGCCGCGCCTCCGACCCTGCCGCCGCGGGGGGAAATGATCCGTCCGAGGGTCAGTGAACGCCACGCGCGTGCAACACGCTCAGAGGCTAGCGCTAGCCAGTTAGCCAGTTAGCCAAAAGAAGAACCGTCGCCGGCTGACTCTCGTTCACAACCGCGTCTCATGAAACAGTCAAAAAAAAAGCTGCGCGCAGGTGCAAGATAAGTGACGTGAAAAGTCACGTTAGAGAGCGCTGGTACAACCGACCGCGGTGAGCGACGGCAGAGACGTCTGGATGGGAAGTTTGGGTTCCGTTGCTTGGCAACAGAGTTGCGGCTGTAGCGGTCGGACGCCATCTACCGGCGCCATGGTCCGTTTTAACGATATTATGTAATTGTCTCTTTTTTATTACGCCAGCGGGTCATAACGGCTGCTGTAGAACCGCCACAGCTTCTGTTTGATGTTCCTGGCGTTAGACCCTTTTCACAGCCATTTTGACATGAAATACTTGTAATAATTAAGTTGGTACCCTCATAGAACAAAACCTTGATTAATGTGAGTGACGACACGTTTCCCACTTCAAAATGGCTGCTGAGCGAAAGGTCTCGCGTAGCTAAGTGTAAAAGTCACATCGAATAACTAAAACGACCATTTGAATTTCCTTGAAGGTGGTAGAGTAAGACACACACACACACACACACACACACACACACACACACACACACACACACACACACACGTGAAACTGTCTACTGTGGGTTTATTTGCGGTTAAGCAGAGCCAGAGCATTACAACAAGCGTTTTTTGGGACTCCTGTAAATAACATGAGACGAAGACAGTCAACTAAAAGAGCACAAGAGCAACACCGAGATCCTGCCTTTATGTACAAAGGATGCACATTTCCTTTTTGTTCTTTTTCGTGTAATAAATACAAAGAGGTAACAGGTCTGTAGGCCAAGCAGAGGTTTAAACAACAACCATATATATATATATAGTATTTATATATATATATATATATATTTATAAAGCATATCATACACACATATACGCACAAGTTTAAGTACCTCAAAAGCAGAAAAATGTATGAAAAGCAAAACAACTGAGGGGACATCAGGGTTTACACCAAGAAACACGTGAGCGGACGGGCGGGACTCTAGCGGGGTTTTGCTTTGACCGCTGCATCGACTTCCTCCTCGGGCAGGAGCGTGTGCCACTGGGCCACCGGGCGTCTGGGATTGGCCAGCATGTCGGACCAGTGGCGCAGGCCCACGCCCGTGGCTCCGTAGCCCATGAAGGTCTTCCCGATCGGGTCGTTGCTCCCAAGCTTGTCGTAGTCATACACGGTGATGACAACCTGCACTTTCTGAATCGCGGAAAAAAAAAAGGGAGATAGGTTATCCATTTCGTCTCTCGGAGTTTACGCAAGTCCGTGTGTTTTTTGCCTGGATATGGTCACTTATGCGGCAGCGCGACCCACCTGTATCTGCTCAAAGGGGACGTCAAAGCTGAAACTTTCATTAAAGTAGGGATTGAGCGTGTTCTTCTTGACCGTCGTCTTCTTCTTCTTGATGCGTTTTCCATTTTGCTGCAGAACAATCTTCACAAAGGGATCTAGCGTGGGAAGAAAATATGTTGATCTAGCGACATATGTTTTTAGAGGCTAGTCCACTTCCTCATTTGACCGAAAGTTGAAAAAGCACATCTCTTATAGGGGGCTGAGAAAACGCCTGACGGGAGTGATGGCAGGATTACCTGACAGACCACCCACATCCATCTTCTTTAGGTTCTTTGCCTCCATGATGTTCACTGTAAGTTTCCCAGCAGTCGGCACGTATCGTAGAGAAATGCAAATATCGCCCAGTTTTTCTTGCTGGGAGGGAAACATATGTAAAACAATCTGTATAACTAGAATTGCATGTGAAACTAGGTTGAAGATGCATGTTGCCAAACTTTGAAGACAGGGCTGATTGAAAACGTGGTCCGTCATACCTCCTCCTTCTCACCACTCTCCACGTCCCTCCACTGTTGCATCGGCTGGCCTAAATCCACGCTGTTCATGGGGATCTTTATCTCGCCGATCATGTCGTGCTTGGAGAAGCGATCAAAGTCAAAAACTTGCAGCACCAAAGTCTTTCCCCCCAACTCTGCATACGGAATCTAGAAAGAGAGGGTCAGTTCGCGGGGTCACAAAAAAAGAGACACTCACATGCTAAGGTGATTAATGCGCGACAATGTTCAGAATGTGCAGTGAGGGGGAGACACTCGACAACTTCTGATTTACAAGTCCAGGGGGTAACAAAATAGCACATATACTGTAGGATAGCAAGAGACGTGGGTTCTTTCGGGGATACCTTCACAGACGACATTCGGGGAAAGACAGGAAGAAGGTGAGGGGAAGCGGGGACATGTTCCAAAGGTCTGCACCGCGAGCTACAGGAGGTGGGATCAAAACAGATGCCTCATGCACAACCCGGAACACCCAAAGTTTGGCGGTGACCGACATGACAAACCAAAGCGACAACGTAAAGTCCACAGCGACACACTGTCACGCGCGCGATACCTTAAAAATGAAAGTCTCGTTGAAAACGGGGCACAGGTTCTTGCGCTGAACCTTTGTTTCATACTTCTTTTTTTTGTCTGGCAACAAAAAGACTTTGACGTAGGGATCTGAGGTCCCCCCCATGTCCATAGCAGCGAGATCCTGAGCTTGGAGGATGCCCACTATGAGCTTCGGAGGAGAGAGAGAGAGAGATCACATATCAGAGTTACAAATGAAAGGAAAAGGTTGAAGTTGTCGCTGTCGATTGGAATTTCTGCCCCGATAAGCAAATATTTATTTAGATTTTTCTCAAACCTACCTGGGAATCTGTGAAGTTGTAGTCCAAGGAGAACTCCAATCTCCCCAACTTCTCCTGTTCTTTCTCCTCCTCCTCCCCTTCCTTCTTCACCTCCCCTTCCTATGAGACACATTTTTCATCGTTTTTAGATCAGGCAAGAGTTTCCATTATCTCCATGATCCCGTCGCGCCGTACCTTCTCTCCATCCTCTCCTTCACCTTCCTTTGTCTTTCTACGGCGACCTGTCTTCCTCTCCCGCACTTTCTTGGGCTTTTTCTTCTTCCCGAAGCATTTTTTGAAAATGCAAAACATGAAGCACGCCACCAGAACCAGGACCACCACAGTAATGGCTGCGACTGCCCACATCGGAACTGCAAAATTTAAAAAAAAAGAAAAAAAGATTGATAAACAAATGCTGCACACTGGTTTTTATTGTACACAAAAGGAGTAAGATCATGACCCCCCCCCACCCCTTCCACTAAGTCCCCAAAAAACACTTATCTGAATCTCATCTTGAAGCCAACAACTTAACTTTTAAAAAAAACTACAGTTTTTATATTTTGCAAAATCGTGTCGCTCAGAGACGTCAGAACATCCAAGAGGATTTAAATCTTTCCCGTCTTGAGATTACATGAAAGAAAAATCCACTTGGATAAGTCAGTATGCGCCTATAATCTGAAGCACTTCAATCACCATATGTGAGCATAAACAACATTTTCAAAGCATGAAAAACTTAATCCATGATATTTCTTAAATAAATTACGGCGCTTTTAATTAAAAATGGACTAGGGGCTGTTTCATTTGAGCATTTCTACTCGAACCTTAACTTCCATTTTAACACTTGTTTATCAAGCCGGGCCAGTTTGCTGAGCATGCATGTGTGTGTTTCCAGTAACACCCTTCCCCCCTATCAGATAATAACACACTCCCACGTGGGAGTGGCACCGGGCAACTGCAGCCACCAGCAGCCGCTCCGCCGAGGCAGGCCATCATGAGCCAGGAAGCCTCAGTGGTGGCTAACAATTGGAGGGAAAACAGTTCTTGACTCACTTGGACCTTCTTGGATGACACAGACAACATGCTCATTATCTTGTGCAAGCATCATTTTAAAGCATTAAATATGTCCAAAACACTGTCAGTGGTTTGGAGTAGGCCATTTACACCATTGTGAGCTTTTGGAGGAGAAAAGCTGAACTGCTCCGTGCAAACGTGTAACGCCATTCCAGGTAATAACCAGAAGTGTGCAAAAAATATTTCAGCAATTAAATCACGAACTTTCCGCGATCGTATTGCCGCAGAGGCTTACTTGGCAGATGGCCCAGTTCGTTCATGAACTTGTTCTTCATGTGGTTGTAGTCGTGTCCCGGGTGGTGTTCCGTGTGGGAATGCTCGTGGTGTTCCGCATGGGAGTGCTCATGGTGAACCGGTTCTGTCGCCTCCCCCGGCTCCGGTTCCGACGGCTCCGCCGCCCTGCGGGCCCGAACCCCAGCGCTGACCACCCTCATGTCGCCTGTCGAAATGGCAGAAACGTCGGCGTTAGTCTTCCCGCTTTTTTAGGTCCTACATCAGGCTGGCTGCGACAGCGAGATGTATCACATTGTCTGTGTAATCCCTGTGTGTGTGTTTTGCAGTACAGTGCAGGAGCATAGAACATCTCTAAGCCAGAGGCTCAACATGGCTGACCCTAATCCCTCTGTTACTCTCTTTCTGTTTGCCCCCACCTCATAACCCACGCTTTCACTGCCCCATGTGCATGGCCATCCCCGTTTCTCTCCCTTCTTTTGCTCTCGTCACCGTCTCTGCATGTAGCCGGAATTAACTTTGGCGCTACGATATTAATCTGAACCCCATATCCCTTAAATCTGAGGGAAGTGGGGGTTGCACTAATCCCCCTAAAATTTCCTCACACATGGCCCTGTTTAAGTGTCATTGAGATTTTTTTTTTTCAAAAATTACGACTCTTGATTAAGACAAAAGGTGAAGCCTCAGTCTTGTATATTTTCATTCAAAGTTATCCACACGCAATCATGAAATATTTAAGACAATGATTTACAAAAAAAAAAGAAAAAAAAAAAGCAAATTTGCAATTTGAAGAGGACACATTTTTTTCTGGTTGCCACTGATTTCAATATTAGACAATTGAGGAAACATAAGCATTTAGACATCATTCATATTCATGTCACACGTCACTCAGTCCAGGACCCGCAGCCGTCGCACTCGCTGCACGTCGAAGCGTTCTCGCACCTGATCGAAACAGAAACATTGCAGAACTCCGTCTCACCTGTCAAAAAGTTCCCTTGAATTTCCTCTGCACTGACCGACCTTCGGGGGTAACTTGGGTCCAGCTTGGCCTCTTGCAGCCCTCTACACACTCATTGCTCCTTTGGTGCGCCGCTGACTCCGACTGGCCCCCTGCAGCAGTTTCCATCAGCGATAAAGCGCTGGCAAATCACTCGAGCAGGGTTGTGATTTAATCCCCTCCGCCCCCTCCTCCTGATATTAGAATGCTTGACTACACATCTGTTGCTTCGTGTCTCTTGTTTGAATTTGGGGACCAAACCTGCCCTTTCTCACATGTTCACGCCACCGTTAACCGTTTCCCCCGTCCAACAAGTTCTCCCCCTTCCTTGTCGAGCTGGAGAATATACTTTTCATTAAAATGATGCAACATGGCAGCCCGGGGTTGTGTTTATCCATTAGACTGAGAAGATTGTAGTGCACTCGGTCCTTCGCTAATCCTTTCAGCATAGCCGTCCTCGCTGTCGCTCGTCAATCCAGCAGCATCTCTCACTGAGAGTGGATCGTCTGTTTACTGTACAAAAGCTACCCATATTTAGAGCACTGTGCGCAGTAATCCCCCAGGCTCGCTGCCACACGTTCGCACCGCCACATCTGGAGATCTCAGTGGCTCCAGGCCAACATGCAACAGCCTCCTGCGATAGTTTACATGCCAAAAGGGGGGTGGGGTCAGGGGGCAAAACAGAAAAACACTAATACACTAATTAAACAGCGTCAGCTTTAGAGCAATTACTGCACAGCTCTTATTCTCAATTGATCCAGTAAAGCGTGGCGCTTATGTAACCAGCCAAACGCCCATGGAACAGGATCCTCTAACATCATCAATATCGGAGAGCATTTTAATCTTCACCTGACAGTGGTTACAAAACACTGTCACAGTTATCAGTTAGATGTTCTTGGCTGGAGAACGCGCCGTGTGTGAACATTTGTTTGCCCCTCGTAAGACTGCAACCCAAACCGGGCAAAGCAGGGCAGAAGCGCGGCGTCACGGTGACAACTCTGCGCAACCGCTTCTTATCTCTGCCGAAAGCCGTAATTTGCGCGAAAGCCGCGCGGTCATTTTCGAACCACGAGCCGTCTGGTTGCCCAACGTTAAACATTAAGCCCCCGCCCAGCAGTGACTAAGCAAAGTCCCGACGTTATCTTCACAGTGGTCCTCGGCCGCAGACGTGATCTTGGGACGGGCATGCGCCGCATGACCGGTGGGCGTGAGCGCAACTGTCAACCGGGGTGATTGTGAGGAGAGAGAATACTGACAAAACAGGTGTGAGCATATTCCGACTTTATTCAATATTCCCATGGTATTCCAAATCTTCCAAGTGGCTGAACTGTGCGTAAAAGAGATGTTTGTAACATACCAGAACACACTGCATATAATACAAGTTGCAAGATCATAATTTTTGGTCTGTTGGGAGCCCTCACACACCAACAACGGCATACAAGAGGATTTGAGGTATTTTCTGCTGGTTTGTTTGTAACGTCCCCTGTGTCATTAGTACAAAGCTTACATCTGGAGTTGAAAAATATATTATAGTACAGAGTTTAGTATTCAATGGAGAAGAATGTAGTGAGAGGGGCTGATGCCCTCTTTGACTCTATCGATCTTTTAAAAACGTGGAGCTTTTTTTTTCCCGCTGCGCTGCTGTGACCTTTTACAAAGTGTGCTTATCAAAGAGGTACTCTCCCAGGGGGCCGTGGGCCTCAGACGCGGTGACGCGGGTCAGGCTGCCGACATAGTCGCCCAGCTTCTTGATTGTGTCATGGCTGTCGATGAGGAAGTGCTGATCAAGGAAGTCACACATCTACAAAAGTAGGAGGGCGCATACATAATTGATGAGCAAGGACGCAGTAAAGACCACACACGTCTTTCACTGACAGTGTTGCTGCTTAATATTTTTTACTCATGAAGAAAGTTTTTTTTTTATGCCTTTTTTTTGGGTCAAATTAACTAGCTCAAGGCCAATAATAGACCTTAAATCAATTAAAAAGACAATTTAGACACCTGAAAACCACCAGTTATATTTGTGCCACAGTTCCACACTTACATGAGGGTCCATGTGAGCGCCAGCTCTGCGGTGCACGTCAAGAATACACGTGTTTAAGGATTTCTGGTAGTCCAGGGAGAAGGACATGGCATCCAGACCACCTCTCCAATCCTCTCGACTTGGTTTCTAGATCATAAAGTCAATTCCGCTGATCAACTGTTACACACACACAAAAATGAATTAAAGTACAGCTGTAAAAAAAAAAAGAAAAAAGTGTATACTTACAGCAATGGTCTGAAGCAAAATCCGTCCGCCTCTCATGTTCTGATACTCCAGCAGCTTCTCTGCCTGCTCCCTCTCCTTCACCGAGCGCTCCAAGAAAAAACTGGAGAACTTTTGCAAGGCAACATCATCCCGATCAAAGTACATCCCCTAATGAAGAGAGATGAGGAACACAATGTTATGGGACGGCTAGTGAGAAGAAATCTTTCCATCTTAGAAACTTGCAATTTTTAAAACGAGTTAAATGTCAGGTAGGTGATTGGCACCAGAGCGAGGTAGGTGTAGGAGGCGTTCAGCTTCAGGTTGATGAGTTTGTTGACGTCTGCTTCGCTCTCCGCGTGGAGGTTTTGCTTCACCGCGGGCTGCATTTCTAGAGAGACGGAAAAGGCGGACTGGTCACCGAGACTTCAGCCGGCGCGCACCTCGGTTTGGGTTAAATTCACTTCCGTGCCCGTCCACGTTATCCAAAATACTGCTGCCCGGAGATATCCAGGAAAAAAACAACCTGTCGGGGCGCGATCCTTACCTGACGCTCGCTTTTCTCCGCCAGGCGACCGAGCGTATAAAAGCGCTTGTGAACGCGCCCTAACCGAACTGAGGTCCTGCTCGACTTGTGACCGGGGCAAACTTGAACGGGGTTCAAAGTGGGCTGCAACCTCCCTCGTCGGGTGTGCTGAAGGTTACGCTGACGTTAGCACCCCGCTAGCTCCTGACGTCCACGAGGCTCTGACCGCGCAATCACGTCGAGTCTTTACGGCATTTAACTGCAACCGCGGCGCCTCGAACCCCCCCCCCCCCCCCCCCGCAGGGAGCCGCGCACACCTGGCGGACGGTCACCGCCTGGACAAGCGCGCAATGGCGGCTGGCGCTCGGCTCGCTCTTGCGAGCTCGGCGGCGAGTAAACATTAGCAAGGGTTACGTAAGCCGAGCCTGACTGCGGGTGGGTGTCGCCGTGGTCTTTTGTTACTCACCTGGTCTGTGGAAGTAACGTTTGTCCGCCTGCCAGGACGACGACGACGACGACGCAGCAGCAGCAGACAACAACGACAACAACAACACACCGCGGAACAGTTAAACCTACTGGCTAGTTAGCGGGCATCGTGCGCCTCTGCTGCCCCCCCTCGTGTTGGAGGGCTCACTACATGCTTCCGGACGGTGATCAACCAACCTGAGCATGACTGGGTGGACAAAACCGATGTTAACCAGCTGCTTGTTTTGATAAGGCTGAATAAAAGCGTTCTGTTTATAAGGGCTGTAGCGTCACGGGTCGTGATTGTAAGCGCGTCATCAAACATGGGGACATGCCAAAAAAAAAACAAAAAAACAACCATGGTGGCTGGGGAGTCGGTGGCCGTCCTGCGTTACAGATTTTGACAGAGCCTATGACACCGCAAATAATCATTAATTTTATTTTATTTTATTTTATTTTTTTAAATTGAATTGAATCAGCAGGCCTTGATCTCTCCAGCCAGGCCCACAAGATCATGTGAAATTAGTAGCGATATGGCATTTTCCTCCTTTACTATGCTAATTTCTGAGGCGTCTGTTTCACCACAGTAATTTGATGAATAAGGTTTGCTGACGCTTCTGTAAAAACACAATAATTTAAGCTCGATTTTACAAGGTTAATTTATTCTACTGACAATGTCAGTTTGGAGCTACAGGTTTTGCACACATGTTGATATCCACAATGTCCTGAATAAAGCCAAATTTGTCCAGTCAACATACACTGTTTGTGTTACTGGAAACTTTTTTTTTACTTTTTTACTTTTACATGAAAAATAATGCCATATGAAAGTTTGTGTCTTAAAATGCAACAAAACAAGTGGACTGCAATAACACTATAAAGTAAGTTTGCATCCATGTTGATTAAACATACCTTTTATGAGGGCACTTGTCTCTGATTTCCCTCATGTTTCCTCATTGAACAATGTACTCTTTGACATACCAGTACATTTATTGAGGTTTTTGCGTCATAATATGACACCATATACAATTAAATGTCTTCATGCACTGTGAGAGGCGTGAATGGCATTTTTTCCAGTTCCTCATAGAGCCCAGCCTCAAGTAAACTATAAATAATCTCTGCCTTCTGAGACAAGTCAAATGCAAATCTACTGCTCTGTCACACCAGCCCAATTGAGGAGACTTTGACTTTAAAAGATAAGATATCACAATTTATTTTCCTAATCACAAAAGTTTACCAAGTCACACGGCAGACATAAAACAATTTCCACTAGTACAAATAAAACATGCAAATTTTATGATTAAGTTGCATTTGGCACATATCGCCGTTAATGAGGAAGTAGCAGGCGGGGCAAAGGTCTCTTTGGTTGTAAAAAGACAAAAAGGAGAAGCAGATATATGCTTAGCCACTTGAAAATATGAACAAGGACCGGGGGTTACAAGAGGAGGATGTGGTTTAGAATTAAAAGTCAACACCACTGGAATAGAGTTAATATTGGACGGCGTCAGCTGCGGACTGAGGACATTCTTAAGTGTTGTTGTTTTAGTCAACACACCAGTGGCAGCACTGGAAATAGGAACGTGAGGGCCATCTCATAGACAGTGGACAGAAGGTTTTCAACAAGTTTGCGTTATGTCTGCAGCTTACTAAAACCATGACAATGATGGAGTTATCGTTCAAAATCACCTCTGACAGTTTGCTGCTGTGTGTCCTCCTGGGTCTACTGTGGGTAAGTTTTTGCTGTCTTCGTTCGTTCAGTCTTTCACTTTGAGAGTGATGAGAAACGGTGGCGTTATTCAAAAGGTCAACCTCAAGAAAAAGAAAGCAAGCAGGCAAAACCACAGTAAAGATGCAATCATGCACCACTGAAACAATGGTGATACCAGTATGTATACGACACACACAACCAAAAAGACTAATGCACACGTGCAGGATGGTGGAGTTTTTCAGATTGTGAGATGGAATTAGGTTTTTCTCAGCTGCATTAACTTATTCTCAATTGCTTCCTTAGACACATGGGAGTGTGATTCAGGAAGTGGCAAATAGCTGTATTTCATAAGTACTTTGCTACAGTATGTATGCACAATAAATGCACTTATTTGACAGTTTTGCCTGAATTACTGTTTAATCAGCTTATGTATTTGCACATTTTAGATGTTATATATTTAGACATGTAGGTAAAACACACTATGACAATTTCTGGAACATAATTTGCATTTGAAGATCTTTTTTTTTCTTCTTCTCAAAGTTCCTGTGTCTCAGTTTCATATATATATATATATATATGCCCTGAATGGTTTTAGCGGCATTTTTGTGATGCATTTTTTTTTCATGCTTTGCAAGGTAAATCACGAACTAAAACATCACACAGCACAGTTAGATACAAAATGAAATAGAGCATATAGTGCTATAAAATTATATTCATATCTAATCCAGTTTTCAATTTTGTACATAG